>AWOL01S0012848.1:10029-43124 GCA_000715115.1 Nicotiana otophora | reverse complement strand
TATATATATATAAGGATTTTTCCTTTAGGCAAATTTCAACGTTGTTTCTTTTTGCTTTTTTCTTTATGATTGCAAAGATTTTGGATGCCTTAGCACATAATAATTAGGTCTTATTCGGGGGTTCGAACAATGTTCATTTTCGATTTTATTTTGCTTAAGACTCTTGGGGGCTTGGTATGACTGGAATCTTTCCCCGAAGTGTTTACATAAATTTTTTTATAATTTTGCCGAGGGTAGCCTTCGAACCGGTTTAAAATTTTTGAAGGCCTTATGTTTCGAATACGGATCTCGGATGTCTCCGAGCCATTCTAGGATGGCCGTAGCCTTTTAATTTCGGGTGTTGCCCAATGGGTTTATTACCCTCGGGCTTCATAGCCCAAACTGTTCGGGCTTACCCAAGACGATAGTCCCCGAGCGGGGGTGATCTCTTGGATTCAGACGGAGGTGGCCCTTGGGCCCGATGTCCTTAAGGTACAAAATTCAGTAGTTCTTAAGAGACAAAATATGTATCTGCAAGGTAGAAACTTTTTTTTATTTCTGTGCAACATACAAGATTGCGAATATGTACAAGTTTCATGTTGTGGCTTAAGTGGTCTATGTGGGCACTGTTCATTTGACCATTTGGCCCTTAGGATAAATCCTATCCACCAAGCCCAGACTTGTCTGAGCATGAAGTTTCGTTCCTTGCTAAAATCATTACCCGAGGGTGATGGCCCCCCAGTTCATAGTCGGTCTTCAATTCTAAGTTAGCACGATCCACTGTTGCCTCGTTAAAACCCTTGCCAGAAAACCCATTTGGGACAAAACCGGTGCAAGAGAAAAAGAGTGAAACACATGCTTTCAGGCCTAATAATTGCATCATTCCTTGGTCTTCACCTGCAAGTGTTAGTTCAACCCGTAATATATTTGAATAAAGGTAATGAATGGGGTCCTACCTTAGCAGTAGTATCGTTTTAAGTGGGTTATGTTCCAGTTGTTTGGTAACCGCTCACCGTTTGTCATTTCGAGTTTGTACGATCCTTTGCTGGTGATCTCAATAATTCGATTTGGTCCTTCCCAATTCGGTCCCAGTTTTCCTTCGTTAGGGTTCCAAGTGTTCAATGTCACTTTTCTTAACACTAAGTCCCCGACATTGAAGTATCGAAGGTTGGCTCTCCGATTGCAATATCTTTCGATCCGTTGATTTTGGACGGCCAACCGGATGAGGGCGGCCTCACACCTTTTTTCTAACAGTTCCAGGTTTGTACTCATGGCCTCGTCGTTTGACTCTTCGGTCACGTATCAGACCCGGAGACTCGGTTCTCCTACTTTGACCGGTATAAGAGCTTTGACACTGTAGACCAACGAGAATGGAATGGCCCCGGTACTGGATTTTGAGGTCGTCCGATATGTCCATAGGACTTCGGGAGAGATTTCCTTCTATTTCCTTTGGCATCGGTCAACCTCTTTCTGGGGTTTTGGAGTATGGTTTTGTTCGTGGACTCTGCTTACCTGTTTCCACTAGGGTGATAGGGCATTGATAGGATCCTTTTGATCTTGTGGTCCTCGAAAAACTTGCTCACTTTGCTGCCAATGAACTGCTTCCTGTTGTCTCATACGAACTCGGCCGGCATTCCGAATCGGCATATTATGTAGTCCCATATGAAATCAATAACCTCATTTTCCCTGACTTTTTCAAATACCTGGTCTTCCACCCACTTAGAAAAATAATCAGTCATAAATAAGATAAATTGAGCCTTACCGGGCGCCCAAGGCAGGGGACCAACGATGTCCATCCCCCATTTCATGAATGGCCAGGGCAACAGGACTGAATGCAACGGCTCCCCGGGGTGGTGGATCATCGGAGCATGCCTCTGACACTCATCGTATTTTTGTACGAATGCCTCTGCCTTTTTTTCCATATTGATCCAGTAGTAGCCGAATCTAATTATCTTCCGAACCAATGATTCGACGCCCGAATGGTTCCCGCAGGTGCCCTCGTGGACTTCCCTCAAAACGTACTCGGTGTCTCCCGACCCAAAACATATGGGAAGTGGGCAATCGAATTCTCTTTGGAATAGGGTACCGTCTTCGGACAAGCTGAACCAGACTGCTTTCATACGCAAAGCTCTCGATTCTTTAGGATCCGAGGGGAGTTTTCCGGTCTTCAGGTAATCTATGTACATGTTTATCCAGTCCCAGGTTAAGCTTGTCGAGTTTATCTCGGCCTGACCTTCCTCCACTACCGATTTCATGAGTTGTGCGACCGTTCCCGAGTTGAATTCATCGTCTTCGACTGACTATCCCAAGTTAGCAAGAGCATCAGCCTCGTTGTTTTGATCCCGAGGTACATATTGTAAAGTCCATTCCCTGAACCGATATAGCATTACCTTTAGCTTGTCCAGGTATCTTCGCATTCGTTCCTCTTTGACTTCGAACGTTCCATTGACTTGATTCACCACGAGGAGAAAATCGCATCTAGCTTCGACCATCTCAGCCCCCAAGCTTTTAGCCAGTTCAAGACCTACAATCATGGCCTCATATTCGACCTCGTTGTTAGTCAATTTTACAGTTCTAATAGATTGTCTAACTATATTACCCATCGGTGGTTTCAACACAATTGCAAGTACGAACCCCTTTGCGTTCGAGGCACCGTTTGTAAAGAGGGTCCAGATTCTGGAAGAGGTCCCCGAGTTTAATAGCAACTCCTTTTCGACCTCAGGAACTAGGGCCGGCGTGAAGTCGGCCACGAAGTCCGCTAAAATTTGTGATTTGATGGCGGTTCGGGGTCGATATTCGTTATCACACCCGCTGATCTCCACGGACCATTTGGCCAATCGTCTCGAGATCTCGGGCTTATGCATTATGTTTCTCAGGGGGTAAGTAGTCACAACACATATGGGATGGCATTGGAAATACGACTTTATCTTCCTAGATGCACTTAGCAAGTCGAGCGCCAATTTTTCTAGGTGACGATACCTAGTTTCGTCCTCGCCTAGAGTTCTACTAACATAATAGATAGGAAATTGTGTACCTTCCTCTTCTCGGACTAGGACTCCACTTACTGCTACCTCGGATACCGCTAGGTATAGGTGCAACTGTTCATCTGCCTTCGGAGTATAAAGCAAAGGCGAGCTCGAGAGGTACCGCTTAAGTTTTCCAGGGCCCGTTGGAACTCAGGGTTGCACGAGAAGTTATTCTTCTTCTTTAACAGTAAAAAGAGCCGATGGCTCTTATCGGAGGACCTCGAGATGAATTGACCCAACACGGCTATAGGCCCGGTTAACCTTTGTACGACCTTGAAACTATCCACAATGATGATGTCCTCGATGGCCTTGATCTTATCGGGATTAATCTCAATTCCTCGGTTGGACACCATGAACCCAAAGAATTTTCCGAACCCGACTCCGAATGCGCATTTCTCTGGGTTTAGCTTCATGTTGTACTTCTTCAATATGTTGAAGGTTTTCTGCGACTGTTTCAAATGGTCCTCTGTTCGCAGGGACTTAACTAACATATCGTCAATGTAAACCTCAATCGATTTTCCTATTTATTCTTCGAACATCCGATTACTAAGCGTTGGTAAGTGGCACTGGTGTTTTTTAGTCAGAATGGAATTACATTATAGCAGTAGGTACCATATTTAGTGATGAAGGACATTTTTTCCTGGTAGTCCAGGTCCATCCAAATTTGGTTGTACCCGGAGTAGGCGTCGAGAAAACTGAGGATCTCGTGGCCGGCCGTTGCATCGATCATGCGATGCCTTGTTCAAGTCTTTATAGTCTACACACATTCTTAATTTATCTTCCTTTTAGGGGCTACTACTACGTTTGCTAACCAACCCGGGTACTTAACCTCCCAGATGGACCCTATTTTAAGGAGTTTAGATACCTCATCCTTGATGAATGCATGCTTGACTTCGGACTGAGGTCTCCTTTTCTGCTTGACCGGATAGAACTTTGGATCCAGGCTTAGCTTGTAGGTGGTTATCTCCGGTGGAATCCCTATCATATCGATATGGGACCAAGCGAAACAATTCATGTTAGCTATAAGGAATTGAATGAGTTTTTTCCTGAGCTCGGGACTTAACCCCGTACCCAGGTGTACCTTACGATCAGGCAGGTGTCCGATCAGTATGACTTGCTTCAGTTCTTCGACTGTTGATTTGGTGGCGTCGGAATCGTCAGGGATAATGAAAGACCTGGGAACTCCGTAGTCATCGTCTTCATTTATCCCCTTCTTCTCTGGTTCCATCAAGGCCGGTATCGGTAATTGCTATTTGGTTTCTTCTTTGGCCATCAGGTTCAGACCCTTCGATGTTGAAAGTACGGATACCAGGATCACCTTGTCGACCGTGAACATCTCCTTTGCGACCGGTTGCTCTTCGTAAATTGTTTTAATTCCTCCAGGCGTTGGGAATTTCAGCACCTGGTGCAACGTCGAGGGTATTGCCCTCATGTTGTGAATCCATGATCTCTCGAACAAAGCATTGTACCTCATGTCTCCTTCAATCATGCAGAACTTCATTTCATGAATGGTCCCGACGGTGTTCACCGGTAATTTTATCCCCCCTTTAGTGGTCTCGAATGCCATGTTGAATCCGTTTAGAACCCTTACTGCATGCACGATTTAGTCTTGCAAACCTAGTTGTTCTACGACCCTCGATCTAATGATATTGGCCGAGCTACCTGGATCAATCAACACACGCTTAACTCAAGATTTATTTATGAGTACAGATATTACCAGTGCATCTTTGTGGGGCTACACGATGCTTTCAACGTCCTCGTCGTTAAAAGAGAAGGTCCCTTCTGGTACGTAATCTCGAGTCTGTTTTTCTCTTGTGATTGATACTTTGGTGCGCTTTAACATCGACCCTTAGGGAACGTCGACCCCACTGATGATCATGTTAATGATGTGCTGAGGTTCCTCCTGCACTATCTATTTATTAGAATCTCTATTCCTAAAATAAATTTTAGCTCGATCGCTGAGGAACTCCCGGAGATGTCCTTTGTTGAATAACTGGGCTACCTCCTCCCTTAATTGTTGGCAATCCTCTATTTTGTGGCCGTATGTGCCATGATACTTGCATATTAAGTTGGGATCCCTTTGGGCTGGATCAGACTATAGAGGTCGAGGCTACTTGGTGTCTCTGTTACGTCCGATGGCGGATACGATAGCAGCAACATCGACGTTGAAGTTGTACTCCGATAACCTCGGCGCTTCCTTAGGCCGAACGAGCCTGTCAAAGCCGTTTTTGCTCATAAGTCCCCGATTATTTTGACTCCGATCGCTTCTCCTTTCATTTCTCACACGGTTTCGTCCAAATCCGTTACCCCTATGATCACCATTGAAGGACTGGTATCGATCCCTACCTGTGATGACCCAATATGTCATCTTTACATTTAATATTTATTTCTATGTTCTAAAACCTCCAATAGCACCATTCAGTTTTCTTCGACTTACGTGCGCAATCCGTATATTTTTCTGGAAAGTTTTTAAGGTGAAATAGTATTTTAAAACTCACTTAAGTTGACTTCGGTCAACATTTTAATCAAATGGACCCAGATCAGTGTTCTGATGATTTCAATAGCTCCGTATGGTGATTTAGGACTTAGGAACGTGTCCGGAAAATTATTTGGAAGTTCGTAGTTAAACTTAGGCTTGAAATGACTAAAATAAAAATTTAAGTTTGGAAGTTTGACCGGGGAATTGACTTTTTGATATCGGGATTGGAATCCAATTCTGGAAATTTGAATAGGTCCTTTATGTCATTTATGACTTGTGTGCAAAATTTTCGGTCAATCGGACTTGATTTGATAGGTTTCGACATCAAATGTAGAAGTTGAAAATTCTTAAGTTCCTTAGGCTTGAATTGTGGTATGATTTATGGTTTTAGCATTGTTTGATGTGATTTGAGGTTTTGACTAAGTTCGTATGATGTTTTAGGACTTGTTGGTGTATTTGGTTGAGGTCCCAGGGGGCTTGGGTGAGTTTCGGATAGTTAACAGATCAAAATCTGGAATTAAACAGCTACTAAAATTTTCTGACACGTGTATCTGGTTTCCTTCATCGCGTTCGCGAGGGGTGTCTCGCGTTCACGAAGAGGAAAATTGGACTGACCCATTTTGTGCTTCGCGTTTGCGATCGGGGGCACGCGTTCGTGAAGGGTCAAGGGGAAAAGCTTCGCGTTCACGACCTGGGGCACGCGTTCGCAAATGGTCGAGGGGCAAGGCTACGCATTCGCGGTCGAGGCCTCGCGTTCGTGAAGGGAAAAGCCGCCCTGGGGGAAATTGGTCTTCGCGTTCGCGAGACCAGGCTCGCGTTCGCGAAGGAGGAAATCTGGGCAGCACAATTTTTGTGCTTCGCGAATGCGAGGGTGCTGACGAAATCCCTAGACAGCAGAACTTAAGTTCTGGAAATGGGATTTCGCCCCATTTTTCATTATTCACGATTTTAAGCTCGGGTAAGGCGATGTTTGGGCGATTTTCACGGGAAAACATTGGGGTAAGTGTTCTTTATCCTATATTGATTATATTCCATGATCCTATACTCATTTACATCATGAATCCGTGAATTTATGGAATAAAAATTAGATTTTTATAAAATCTTACAAAATTGTAAAATGAAGATTTGAAGGCCAATCTGATGTCGGAATTCGATAATTTTTGTACGATTGAACTCGTATTGGAACGGGTGTTCGAATTTCGCGAGATTTCTTTTCAGACGACTGCTAATGTCGCCAGGCAGATCGAGATGGTTCTTTCATAGGAGAGAGGGCCAGTGTCAGATAAGAGGCCCCGTCATTTCGGTAATTTCAGAGGCGCCTCATTTGGCGACATGAGTACTTATGTATGAGTCATCCTCCCAGGCCATTTATTAAGCACTTCAGGCATCTCACGATGCTTCAAGGAGTCATGGTCCTATTATGCCTTACTCAGGGAAGCCGACACTTAGTGCACATCCAACTCCTATCAGTGCACCACCACTCTAGAGTCACTATGGCGGCTATCCGACCCATTCGGGTCAACTTCACTTCCGCAGCCACAACAATAGGATGGGTGTTATGAGTGTTGAAACACTGGTGACATCAAGAGGCATTGCCCTAGTTTGTTGAGCAATAAATCTCAGCAAAATTCTCGTGCCATCATACCGGCACCGGTTGCTCCACCGCCCGCCTGACCAGCTAGGGGTATGGATCAGACTGTTAGAGGTGGAGGTCATGTCCCAGAGATGTAGTTCAGACTGGTGGAGCCCAACCCCAATTTTGTGCTTTTCCAGCTAGACTTGAGGCCGAGTCATCCGATGCCGTGATCACAGGTATTATTCCAGTTTGCCATAGAGATGCTTCAGTTTTATTTGATCCATGATCTACTTACTCCTATGTGTCCTCCTACTTTGCTTCATATATGGTTTTGCCTCGTGATTTCCTGAGTGCTTCTGTGTGTGTGTCCACACCAGTGGGAGATTCTATTGCTGTAGATCATGTCTATCGTTCGTGTATTGTTACTATTGGGAGTCTTAAGACTAGTGTGGATCTTCAACTTCTTGATATGGTAGGTTTTGATGTTATCTTGGGAATGGATTGGTTGTCACCTTATCATGCTGTATTGGATTGTCATGCCAAGACTGTGACCTTAGCCATGCCAGGGTTACCTCGAATAGAGTGGAAAGGGGACTCTTGGCCATTCCACTAGCAAGGTTATCTCTTACGTGAAAGCTCGACGTATGGTCGAGAAGGGGTGTCTAGCTTATTTGGCTTATATTCGCGATCCCATTGCGAATGTTACTTCTATAGATTCAGTCCCAGTTGTCTGTGAGTTTCCAGATGTATTTCCTGCAGATTTGACGGGGATGCCACCCGACAAGGATATTGATTTCGATATTGATTTGGCTCCGGGAACCCACCCCATTTCTATTCTACCATACCGTATGACCTCGCCGGAGCTAAATAAATTGAAGGAGCAGTTACAAGACTTGCTTGATCAGGGATTCATTAGAGCTAGCGTTTTGCCCTGGGGTGCACCCGTGTTATTTGTAAAGAAGAAAGATAGTTCAATGTGAATGCGTATAGATTATCGGTAGTTGAACAAGGCTACTATCAAGAACAAGTATCCATTGACAAAAATTGATGACTTATTCGATCAGCTCCAGGGTGCCAAGGTATTTTCGAAGATTGACTTGAGGTCTAGCTATCATCAGGGTAAGATTAGGGCATCTGATGTCCCTAAGACAACTTTTCGGACTCGATATGGGCATTATGAATTTCTAGTGATGTCATTTGGGCTGACAAATACCCCAACAATATTTATGGATTTGATGAATCGGGTATTCAAACCCTATTTGGATTCTTTTGTGGTTGTATTCATTGATGCTATATTGATTTACTCAAGCAGTCGAGAGGAGCATGAGCAACATCTTCGGATTGTGCTTCAGACTTTGAAAATAATTAGTTATATGCCAAAGTTTCAAAATATGAATTTTGGTTAGACTCAGTTGCCTTTTTGGGGCATGTTGTATCGACAGAAGGCATAAAAGTGGATCCTAAGAAGGTTGAGGCAGTTCAGAATTGGCCTAGACCTACTTCAGCTACAAAAATCCAGAGTTTCTTAGGTTTGGCAGCTTATTATAGCCGGTTTGTGGAGGGGTTTTCATCTATAGCATCCCCACTAACCAAATTGACCCAGAAGGGTGCCCCATTCAGATGGTCAGAGGAGTGTGAGTTAAGCTTTTAGAAGCTCAAGACTGCTTTGACTACGGCGCCAGTGTTGGTATTGCCCACAGGTTCAGGATTTTATACGGTGTATTATGATGCATCTCGCATTGGGCTTGGTGCAGTATTAATGTAAGATGGCAGAGTGATTGCATATGCGTAACGACAGTTGAAGGTTCATGAAAAGAATTACCCTGTTCATGACTTAAAATTAGAAGCCATTGTTCATGCGCTGAAGATTTGGAGGCATTACCTTTACGGTGTCTCGTGTGAGGTATTCACTGACCATTGTAGTCTACAATATATGTTCAAACAAAAATATCTCAATTTGAGGCAGAGAAGATGGTTGGAGCTGTTGAAAGACTATGATATCACCATCTTGTGTCACCCAGAAAGGCTAATGTGGTGGCCGATGCTTTGAGTAGAAAGGCTGTGAGTATGGGCAGCCTTGCGTATATTTCGGTTGGTGAAAGACAGTTAGCTGCAGATGTTCAGACTTTGGCTAATCAGTTCGTGAGTTTAGCTTGCATAGTCGCTCGGTCTTCCTTGTATGAGCGTATCACAGAGCGACAATATGATGATCCTCATTTGCTTATCCTTAAGGACACGGTGCGGCACGATGGTTCCAAATGGGTTGCTGTAGGGGAAGATGGAGTTCTGTGGATGCAAGTTCGTATTTGTGTGCCTAATGTGGACGGACTTCGTGAATTAATTCTTGAGGAGGCCCACAATTCCCGGTATTCTATTCATTCAGGTGCCGCCAAAATGTATCAAGATTTGCGGCGACATTATTGGTGGAGGAGAATGAATAAGGATATAGTTTCATATGTAGCTCGGTGTTTAAATTGTCAGCAAGTCAAGTACGAGCATCAGAGACGTGGTGGTTTGCTTCAGAAGTTAGAAATTCCTGAGTGGAAGTGGGAGCGTATCACTATAGATTTTGTTGTTGGGCTCCCACGGGCTCAGAGAAAGTTCGACGCAGTGTGGGTCATTGTGGACAGGTTGACCAAGTCAGCACGTTTCATTCCAGTAGTAGTAACCTATTCTTCAGAGCGGTTAGCGGAGATTTACATCTGCGAGATTGTCCGCCTTCATGGTATGCCCGTGTCTATCATTTCTGATCGACGTACGCAGTTTACCTCGCACTTCTGGAGGGCTTTACAACGTGAGTTAGGCACACGGGTTGAGTTGAGTACATTATTTCACCCACAGATAGACGGATAATCAGAGCGCACAATTCAAATATTGGAAGATATGCTTCGCGCTTGTTTTATAGACTTTGGAGGTTCTTGGGATTAGTTTTTTCCACTTGCAGAGTTTTCCTATAATAACAGCTACCAGTAGAGCATTCAAATGGCTTCATATGAAGCATTATACGGGAGGCGATGTTTTGCCCGTTGGCTGGCTTGAACCGGGAGAGGCTCGGTTGTTGGGTACCGATTTGGTACAGGATGCCTTGGATAAGGTCAAGGTTATTCAAGATCGACTTCGCACAACTCAGTCTAGGAAAAAGAGTTATGCCGACTGTAAAGTTCGTGATGTTGCATTCATGGTTGGAGAAAGAATATTGCTCTGGGTTTCACCTTTGAAGGGTGTAATGAGGTTCTGAAAGAAGGGCAAATTGAGCCCTAGGTATATCGGGCCCTTTGAAATTCTTGAAAGGGTGGGTGAAGTAGCCTAAAGGCTTGCACTACCACCTAGTTTATCAGCAGTTTATCTGGTGTTCCATGTGTCTATGCTCCGGAAATATCATGGTAATCTGTCCCATGTATTAGATTTTAGCTCAGTCCACTGGACAAAGATTTGACTTATGAAGAGGAGCCGATAGCTATTCTAGCCTGGCAGGTTCGACAATTGAGGTCTAAGAGTTATCCTTCAGTTTTGGTGCAATGGAGAGGTCAGTCGATTGAGGTATCTACCTGGGAGTCCGAGTCGGACATGCGGAGTAGATATCCACACCTTTTCACCAGCTCAGGTATTTTCTAATTCCGTTCGAGGACGAACATTTATTTTAGAGGTGGAGAATGTGATGACACAATATATCATCTTTAAATTTAATATTTATTTCTGTTTTCTGAGACCTTAAATATCACCATTCAGCTTTCCTCGACCTGCGTGCGCAGTTCGTATATTTTTCCGGAAAGTTTTAAAGGTGAAATAGTGCTTTAAAACTCACTTAAGTTGATTTCGGTCAACATTTTAATCAAACAGACCCAGATCAGTGTTCTGATAAATCCAATAGCTCCGTATGGTGATTTAGGACTTAGAAGCATGTTTGGAAAATTATTTGGAAGTCCATAGTTAAAATTAGACTTGAAATGACTAAAATAGAAATTTAAGTTTGGAAGTTTGACTGGGGAGTTGACTTTTTGATATCGAGATCGGAATCAGATTCTTGAAACTTGAATAGGTCCGTTATGTCATTTATGACTTGTGTGCAAAATTTGAGGTCAATTGGACTTGATTTGATAGGTTTCAGCATCGAATGTAGAAGTTAAAAATTCTTAAGTTCCTTAAGCTTGAATTGTGGTATGATTAGTGGTTTTAGCGTCGTTTGATGTAATTTGAGGTTTTAACTAAGTTCGTATGATGTTTTAGGACTTGTTGGTGTATTTGGTTGAGGTCCCAAGGGCCTCGGGTGAGTTTCGGATGGTTATTGGATCGAAATTTGGAGTTAAACAACTGCTGGAATTTTCTGATGCCTGTATCTGGTTTCCTTTTTCGCGTTCGTGAGGGGTGTCTCGCGTTCGTGAAGTGGAAAATTAGACTGGCCCATTTTTTGCTTTGCGTTCGCGACCGGGGGCATTTGTTCGCGAAAGGTCGAGGGGCAAAGCTTTGCATTTGCGACCGGGGGCATGCATTCACGAATGGTTAAGGGGCAAGGCTACGCGTTCGCGGCTGAGGCCTCGCATTCACAAAGGGAAAAGCCGGCCTGGGGGAAATTGGTCTTCGCGTTCGCGAGACCAGGCTCGCGTTCGTGAAGGAGGAAATCCGGGCAGCACAATTTTGTGTTTCGCGAACACGAGGGTGTTGTCATGTTCGCGAAGAAGAAATCCCTGGACAACAGAAATTATGTTTTGGAAATGGGATTTCGCCCCATTTTTCATTATTCACGATTTTGAGCTCGGGTAAGGCGATTTTTGAGCGATTGTTGCGGGAAAACATTGGGGTAAGTGTTCCTTATCCTATATTGATTATATTCCACGATCCCATACTCATTTACATCATAAATCCGTGAATTTATGGAAGAAAAATCAGATTTTTATATAATCTTACAAAAATGTAAAATGATGATTTGAAGGCCAATCCGAAATCGGAATTCGATAATTTTTGGTTGAACTCGTATCGGAACGGGTGTTCGGATTTCATGAGTTTTTAGGATTCGAGACATGGGTCCCACTATTGATTTTTAAAATGAATTTCAAATTATAATCCGGAAAATTAATAAATTCACATGGAATTAATACCTACGATTCGTGTTGAGTATGTTAAATTGTTTGTGACTAGATTTGAAGCTTTCGGACACGAATTCGCGAGGCAAAGGTGTATTGGAATCTTGAAATTGGTTGCGAAGCAAGGTAAGTGTCGTGGTTAACTTTGACTTGAAGGAATAGAACCCTTGAATTATTTGTTATGTGAAATTCATGTGAACGACGTATAGGCGAGGTGACGAGTGTCTATACGTTGTCAAATTAATTATTTGTAAATTAATTATTATATTAATTGTTTCTCTCATATCCTTGCTCAATATTATGCCTTGAATCCATGCTATAATTGCTACATGCTTATTTGATTTATGTGACTTAATTGCTACTTGAAATTTAGCATACTAATTATTAAAATGCCTATTTTCTCCTTAATTTCCACAATTAATTGCTACTTGTCGTCATTTATTTCTAAATAAATCATAATTATTGTATGCTTGTTGTCTTGTAATTTCATATTAATTGTTTTATTTATTGGAGTAATTTCTTTTATAAGAATTGATAAATTAGATTATTGGAGGAGCGGGTTGCACACCGCAACAGAAATGAAAGTGAATATATTGGAGGAGCGGGTTGCACGCCGCAACAGAATTGATTGAAATGAATATATTGGAGGAGCGGGTTGCACGCTGCAATAGGATTAAATGAAAATGAATATATTATTTGAGGATTAGGTTTCACGCCACAACAGAAACTGATTGAAATAATAATTGGTTATGACTGCCGAGTTGGCTTCAGTAGTTGAAATGAGTTACCTGTTTTATTTTTATTGTTGTTGTTATTTATTATTATTGTGTACAGGTTAATGTAAGTGACCCGCCTTAGCTTCGTCACTACTTCGTTGAGGTTAGACTCGGCACTTACAGAGTACATGGGGTCGGTTGTACTCATACTACACTTTGCACTTCTTGTGCAGATACTGAAGTTGGTCCCAATGGTGTACAATAGATTTGTCGGATTCAGCTATTCGCAGGAGTCTTGAGGTATAACTGCATGGCATTCGAAGTTCTGAATTCCCCTTTATTGTAGGTGTGTTTTTCTTTCAGACAACTTTATTTTCATTCAGACCTTTATTTGTATTATTCTAGTAGCTTGTGCACTTATGACACAAGATCTGGGATGATATTTAGACATCACTATTATTATGGATTATTCACTTTATTTCAGACTATATTTCTGCATTTGTTTCTTTTTTATTAATTAATTTAAAATTATTTTAAAATGGCTAATATTGTTCTAACGTTGGCTTGCCTAGCAAGTAAAATGTTAGGCGCCATCACAGTCCCGAAGGTGGAAATTTCGGGTCGTGACACTACTTGACCTTGGTTCACGATCAATGTCTCTTTTGGGTGTGTCACTAGCTCGGACAGGATAAACAGACCCGGAAGGGGCCCCAAGCTGATCATCTTCGACTCTAATATTTTACTGATATCAGTTATGCACATCGGCCCAAGTTATGGCCGGATATTCTACAAGATTTTGCTTCAACTGCTCTGAAGCCAACGAGCTTTGAGTATTGAGTCCTTAAGTGAATGCCTGAACGACTCAATCTTCTGCCACCGGTGGCAGGTCCATCCGTTCAATTCGAAATCTTGAGACGAACTCCCTGAGCATCTCGTTATCTCTTTGCTTTACCTTGAAAAGGTCCGATTTCCTGGTCTTGACCTTGTTGCCTTCGGTGTGTGCTTTTACAAAAGTATCTGCAAGCATGACAAATGATTCAATAGAGTTGGGGGTAAGTTGTGATACCATATCATAACTCCTTTTGACAAGGTCTCCCCGAATTTTTTCAGCAAGACAGATTCGATCTCATCATCTTCTAGGTCGTTCCCCTTGATGGCGCACGTGTATGAGGTCACATGTTCATTTGGGTCAGTTGTCCCGTTGTAGTTAGGAATTTCAGGCACGCGAAACTTTTTAGGGATAGGCTTCGGGGCTACGCTCGAAGGGAAGGGTTTCTGAACAAACCTTTTAGAGTCTAGGCCTTTCAATATCATTGGCGATTTTAGGTATTTGGTAAACCCTAGAGTTGTAAGTCTCCACCTTCTTGTCGTTGGCTTCGATTTTCTTTTAACCCGTTTCTACCTAAGTTTTTAATTCCTCGATCATCTTTATTATTTCGGGGTTGGTCCCGGGTTCAACTTCATTTGGCCTATCTGCAGCTAGTTCATTTCTGCGAGTGTTTTTTAAAGATGATTCAGGCTCAACTCTACTGGGAGTGCGGCTTCGGTTCTGCAGTTGGGCTATCACTGCCTGCTGGGTCTGCAACATTTCGAATATCACCCTAAGCTGATCCCATCTTCTTCACCGCCACGAGCATTTTGGGCTACCGACCGGACTCCCACACTGATGCTGTTCTCAGGATCGATGGGCAAATTTATGTTGATGGCCACATGTGAGCTGGCGTCGATCGGGTCCGCGATTGGAATTTCGTTAAGATCGGCGAGGGGCACCTCGTTACTGGGCGCTATATTGTTGTTCTCGCCATGGTGGCTAGACTCAACATCCATGTTTAGAGGGGCAGATTGGGAGTTTGATATTTTTAACGCAGACCTGAAATCAAAGACATTTCAAAGAACAAATGTGAAGTAGGGTGTGTAATGGAAATTTGTATTAAATTTTCACTAATATCCTTAGCCCCGCGATGGGCGATAAATTTTTTACCCTCAAAATCGGATAACAATTAAATTTGTAAGTGGTTTTAAGGATACACAAATTAATTTGATACAAAACGATAAATTGGATACAAATAAAAATACAGTAAATTCAAACCACGCGGGGAAGATGTCTTCAGCCTTAGTGAACTATTTGCCCTTGACCCGGGCTCACAATGGTCAATATTTATGAATGAAAGAAAAACTTAGAATAACAGTGAAATTATAGTATATTGCCTTGGAATACGTGTTACAACCTGCTTAATGAATCATCGGACCCCCTTTATATAGTAGGGGAATTCTACTCTAATTATAACTCTATAAAAGATAAAAAAATATTCTGTTTAACTGATTGTCGGTTCTTCATCGATACGTACCGAGATCCACACCATGATATCCGGCCGGTTATGGATATTATGGCCTCCTGTTGGCCATACTTGATTGCCCGACGATGATCTCCGAAGTGCTTCAGTTTGTAGGTTGATCTCGAATCATGACCCCGATATTATCGAGGGTTGATGGTCCCCATACTCTGACTCGAGGATATCCTTGCTTCAATTCCGATCTTTCATAATCATATCTTGAGATCGTTTTACCCTGTTGGAGGCCGGAGTGTATCATGAGCCCGATTTTTACCCGTACACAAATATTATGAAAAATTTCCCCCAATTTACTGGAATGTACAAATTTACATCGTGGAAGACAGTCCCAATTTACTCGCTAATACAAAAGAGAAGCAAAAGAAATTCTTGGCAAATAGTTTAGTTGTTTCAGGCATATCACCGAACACCTTGGATTCATCAGTCTTCATATTTTGAAATTTTATCACATTAAGTAGAATTTAAAAAAAAAACAGTTGAAGAAGAGAAAAAGTCAATAAAATAGAAATTGTCTAAAACTGTAAAACCTTTACATAGAAAGTACACCATAAAAATATGTCTACAAATATACTAATACTGTCAATAACTATTTTATTTAGGCAACAATGACCCAATCCTGAAACATAAGTTTAAAATTACAGATTTTTGCATAAACATTTCGATTCGCATAAGTTTATTAGTGGCAAAAATCAAAAAAGATGTCAATGATAACACATTTAGATGCACGAAGTCATCTATATTTCAGCCATGCATGTGGGTATCAGATAGAATTACAGATAGACATGCAAAAGATCTAGCAATAAATTAGGAGAACGAGATCAAAATCTAGAAAAAAAGGGACAAAACTTTCAAAGGAACTAAACAGAAATGTAAAAGCAGAGGGAAGAAGAACTCACCAAAAAGCAGACATACATGAGGAAGAAGAATAGACGGAGAGAGATAAAAACGTACCAAAGGTTGGTCTCTAATCAATGACACATAATAAATTCGAAATAGACAAAAGAGCCATATTAGTTTACTGAAATACCCTCACTTTAGGTCATATTAACAGAAATGCCCTTCGTCGTACAAAGAATCTCCACTTATTATATAGTTAAAAAAATATCAACAATAAAGCATTTAGATGCACCAAGTCATCTATCTTTCAACCATGCATGTGGGGATCAGATAGAATTACAGATGGACATGCAAAAGATCTAGCAATACATTAGGAGAAAGAGTGGAAAAATCAAAATCTAAAAAAAGAGAGGACAAAACTTTCAAAGGAATCCAAAAGTGATGAGCAGAAATCAGTGCAAGAAAGGAAACGAACAGGAGAAACTTACCAGATGTAGCGAATGAAATAGAGGCTACAAAATATAAGCAGAGAAACCAAAATTTTTGAAATAAAACTAAACAGAAATGAAAAAGCAGAGGGAAGAAGAACTCACCAGAAAGCAGACATACAAGAGGAAGAAGAACAGACGGAGAGAGATAAAAACGTACCAAAGGCGGGTCTCTAATCAATGACACAGAATAATTTCGAAAAAGACAAAAGAGCCAGATTAGTTTCCTGAAATGCCCTCACTTTAGGTCATATTAACAGAAATGCCCTTCATCGTACAAAGAACCTCCACTTATTATATAGTTAAAAAAAGAACTAATATATTACTTTTTGTAGAGTCAAATTAATTTTTTTAAAGTTGAATTCCTTAATGTGATTGAAAAACAGAGTGCTCCAACAAGTTCTTTTATTAAAAATTATAATCCACTCACGACATTTGGTTTTATGAAAACAATGATCGGAGGAATGCAAGAACATGGTGAGATGAGAAGTGTACGTAGTATGAATTTACAGCCATGAAATTAGTCCGGATAATTTGTATATTGGACCTTTTTTTTCTTGTGCTATAACGTGAAACTCGTAGTAGTAACTATATTGAAGCTTGTGCTGATTAAATTTGATAATGATATGGATATTAGAAAAGGGATTCAAGAAATATGATTCAATTATAGTTTATTACTCGAATCAGATAATTTTTTTTATATTAAACTATAATAAATATTACAATCTATTCAAATATGAAAACAACCGTCCAAACAGAGCGCAAGTGCACAAGTTTGACTATGCCAAATGAAAGACATTGGGACAATAGTTCACCTGATCAAGCCAACTTGAAGAGGGGCCATTGTAACTCCCCGACGACTTTCTTTTTCCAAGTTACCTTGCCAATCTCGATGAAAATACCCAATACAGTGTCAAAAGTAACAAAATGTGCAAAACTCTAGTTTAGAAATTAAGCAAATTAAAATTAAAAAGAGTAATTAAGTACCTATTGCCATATCAAAGCCACAGTTCTTAAGCTCTGAGTATTCCTGGCAAAGAGCACAATATTCACAAAAGAAGTGCACAAGGCAATCAACACAAGTTGACTCTTCCAAATCAAATTGCCCCCTCATTCTTGACACAGGCTAGGACAGCTTGTCAATGCCACAAAAACTCCATTAACAGGGGAGAATCATGGAGGGGTATGGGGCACGTAAATCCATGCATCCCTCCCTAAGTTGTGTATGCACCAATATTTTTATGGTAAAATACTTATATTTTCCATGTGGGAACCCATGCTCCAAGGAGCAGTTGGTGTAGTGGTGGCATAGCGCCCCTTTGCCCCTCGGGTCAAGAGATCGAATCCCTACCTTATCTTTTAATTGAAAGCCAATTTTCTATTTCTTCTTTTTTTCTTCTTTCTTTTCTATGCCGATATTTCCTTTTTATTTCAATTGATCTTTCTTTTCTGTTTTTTCCACCTTCGTTCTTTCTCTATTTTGGTTCACTCTTTTACCTATCTTTGGATTATATTCTTATTTTTTTATTTTTTTTGTTGGCTTCCCTTTCCTTTTTCTTCTTTTGTTTTTTCTTTAAAAAAAAATTGGTTCAATATTTGAGTTTCAAAACTCTAAAAAGGTGAAATTCTTAGTTTGAATTGTTTCAATTTCAAATTCACTCTTTCTTCATTTACCATTCTCTTTTTGAATAGTTATATAGTTTTATTATATAGAGCTAAGTATTTGTAACTATATACTATAATATTATTCTCCAAGGTAGGGAAACTATCATTGATATTTGTCAACATAATGATGCATTTTTGTTATAATATTGATTGCAGTTTACTTATTAAGCAATTGTCATGGCAAAAGTTTAGGGAATCAAATCAACTAATAGTGCACCCATTCTCATAAAATCCTGGATACGCCTCTGAGTCCATATATATATAATGCAATGCTATTTCCACACACTATAGCATAAAAATCAACACAATATCATCATAAACATTAATTGATCCTGTAACGGCCTGATCGGTCGTTTTGAGCTCTAGCGCATCATTCGGCGGTTTGAAATCTTGAGTAGCTTCACTTCAGGTACTATGACTTGTACGTCTGGTCGGAATTGAATTTCGGGAAGTTCGAGATTGATTTGAAAAGCAAATTCTAATTTCGAAAGTTTTAAGTTGGAAGAATTAACTAAGATTTACTTTTGAATAAACGACCTCAGAATCTAGATTTGAAGGTTTCAATAAGTTCGTATGATAATTTCGGACTTGGGCATATATTCGGGTTTGAGTATTGGATCACCCGGAAGCATGTCGACGCTTATTATGGAAGGTTGGCATTTTAAGGGTTTAAGAATTTCATAAGTTTGGTTTGAAGTAGATTTTGATGTTATCGATGTCCGTTTGGGGTTCCGAGCCTTGGAATAGCTTTGTTATGTCATTTATGATTTGTGTGCAAAATTTGAAGTCATTGCGGATTGATTTGATGCTCTTCAGCACAAGATATAGAAATTAGAAATTTGAAAAATTTACAAGTTCGATTCGAGGCGCGATTCGTGATTTGATGTTGTTTGACGTGATTCGAGATTTCGACTAAGTCCGTATCTTATGGTGGGATGTATTGGTATATTTGGTCGGGGTCCCGGAGGCCTCGAGTGCGAATCGGGGTGGAAACGAGTCGAGTTTGGACTTGGGAGAGGTGTTGATGCAGTTGCGATCTGGTGCAATCGCACCTGCGTGGAAAGGGTCGCAGGTGCGAGACCGCAGAAACGACCCTGGTGTCGCAGAAGCGGTTGGGCTTAAGGTTGGTTGGAGTCGCAGGTACGAGGAGTTTACCGCGCCTGCGGGCGCACATATGCGGGGAAGGAGCACATAAGCTAAGGTGGTCTAGGGTTGGGAGATCGCAAGTACGAGTGTTGTGGCGCACCTGCGGATCCGCAGGTGCGGACGTGGGCGCGTAGGTGCGAACGTTGGCGCGCAGGTGCGAGAGGCTGTTCGAGCTAGGGAGACCGCAGATGGGGGTGATTTCCGCAGAAGCGAATGCGCATCTGCGATTGAGGGCCCGCAGAAGCGGAAAGCTAGCGCCTTGGGGAAAGCCGCATCTGCGAGGAAGATTCTGCAGAAGCAAAGCCGCAGAAGCGGCTATTGTTCCGCAGATTCGAGAGGTCTTCTGGGCAGATGAGTTCTTTTAAAAGTGGGATTTGGCCCATTTTCTTTTATTTTCACATGGTTGGGGTGATTTTGGAGAGTTTCAAGGGGAGAATTTCATCAAGCAACACAAGGTAAGTGATTTCCACCTATTACGAGTTAAATACGTGGTTTGTATAAGGATTTAAACATAGAAATTAGTAGAAATTGTGGGGTTTTTAGTAGAAAATCTAGAATTAGGTATTTTTGGATTTTGACCACGAAATTGGACGTGGACTTGATAATAAATTCTGTATTTGAGTTCAAAATGTTATGGGTAATGTTTATCTTTGAAACTTTTTGGAACTCGTGTATGTGGGCCCGAGGGCTGATTTTATAGACTTTTCGAGCGGAGTTGAGAATTATTATGAATAGAATTATTATGAGCATTGCAGTATATTTTGATTGGTTTGCACCTTGTTTGACTAGTTTTGGATAGACGAGCTTTAGTTTGAGGTGTTAGAGCGGCTTTGGAGCCGGTTATGGAACTTCGGAGCGAGGTAAGTCTCTTGTCTAACTCTGTGAGGGGGAAACTATTCCTAGGTAATGTATTTGTTATGTGCTACTTGTTGCGGGGGATACGTACGCACAAGGTAACGAGAGTCCGTACGTAGCTAGATTCATGTTATGTCCGGGTAGACTTAGGTTCCCGCCATACTATAACTATACTATTTGAGTTGTCTCTGGCCTATTAAATTCCTTTATTTTACATTACGACTTGAGACTAGATTTGTTATTGTAGAGATTTGACGGGCTTCATGATAAGCCACGGATTAATTTTACACTCCTTACGAAATTCTCCCGCGTTATGCGTTCTCATCGAAAAGTTCCCTTAAAACCTATAACTCACATGACTATTCGTGAGTGGGATCGAGGACCCGTCCAAACATCTTATTCTAATGGGATCGGGCCGTTCGCTTCGGCAAGATAGATACATCTATGGTTCGTGCCATTCGACCCTCGATAGTGCGCACATTATGATGGATCGGGCCGTACGCCTCAGTAGGATTATGTACCACACTCTCATGGGAGTGGGCCGTTCGTCTCGGCAATATAATAGATGTATCTATAGTTCGGAAATATCATGATGGATCGGGCAGTACGCCTCGGCATTTCTATAAAATACTCTTATGAAATCATGCGTAATAATTGATAAGAAGGCAATACATCTGCGAGTTTTCCTGATTTGAACTGTGGCGATCTATCCGGTAAGATCCATTATATATACTCCGATTGAGGAGGTAATTACTTGCTAAGAGTTTGAGTTATTGCTGAGAGGAGAATTTTACCACGTATTTATACTTGTTATTTCAATTATTTTCTCTGACTCACATCTGTTTACTTCTACTGTATTTGTCTTATTGGACCACTAGTAAGTGTTGATGTCGACTCCTCATGACTACTTCTATGGGGTTAGGCTAGATACTTACTGGGTACGCGTTGATTTGCATACTCATGCTATACTTGCTGCACTTTTTGTGCAGGTACATATATGCCTGGTGGTTTTTTGGGTGCCGAGGCACAACTATTGCGGGGACTTTACCGTGAGCTGCATTTCATATTACGATCCGCAGCCTGTAGAGTTTCCATCAGAGTTATTTATATTCTCCTGTCTAATTTGTATTCCAGACAGATGTTGTATTTTATTATATTTCCTAGTTGAATGCTCATACATTTGTGACACCGGATTTTGGGGGTTCCTACGGGTTGTTCATTATTGTAGTTCGTATAAATATTACCCTTTACCCTGTAAATTCTATTTCATACTATTTAATTAATGAAAATTATGATTTCAAAGTACTAAAATGAGTAATTAAGTGATAAATCACCGTTGGCTTGCCTGACGGCGATGTTAGGCGCCATCACGACCTTTAGTGGATTTTGGGTCGTGACAGATCTGAAAATAAAAATAACCCAGAGACTAAATCATGCGCGCGTAACATTAATATTTTGTATTCTTACAAGCTTTTCCTTTGTTTATAATTTCATCGATTTGTCCGAAGGTGACACAAGGGCAGACACAAGTAAAATTGCGATCATCAAAACAGTGGCAAAGACCGGCTGACCTCGACGAAGTGGTGGTAGGTGCATAGCTAGGGAGGAACAGAAGGTTGTTGCATAGGGCCTGGATATATTTGCCATAGTCTTCTTGATGAGCAGCTGAATGCATTCTTTAATTTCTTTCTTTTTCTTGCAATCAATAAGGGAAACAAATAGGCGATAAATAAATCCTGTTCTTCGAAATGAATGAACTTCCTTTTAGTAATTTGTACACCCTCCTAATTTAACGGATGGAAAGCATCATTTCCAACATTTTATTATTCAGCATTGAACTTCGAGGAGTTCTACTCACACATATGGACAACCTCGATGTACATATTGAGAGATCAAATATCTCGTATTAAATGATATGGAGTTGATATTGTCTGTATATACATTATCCCATATGAAATTATTTGTTCAACCTTTTGAATTGTGCACCTCGTATCATAATCTTCTAAAAGGTGCAAACTGAATATTTTTGACAAGTCTATACACTAAATAGTGTATAAATTTTTTAAGATAGAGTACATGCTATAATAGGTTAAAAGATACTGATCATAGTCTGACATATCTTTACGTTCTTAATGTATATAAGTCAATACTTTTTTTTAAATGATGTATAGCTATTTTCAGCAATTGTATTGGGCTTTGTCATGAGACTTGAGTGGGCCTTTGTTTGGGTTTGTGGTCAAGCTTTATGCTCCTTTCTCATGGTTTTTCTAGTGAGTGAACCTGAGAGTTGATAGGTATGGTGGAGGCCGCGGATAAAACTCAGGATGGGTTTTGTTTTCTTTTACATTATACAGATATTCAAAAACTAGGACACTAATATGTACTTTTCTTTTGTGAGCTTTAATTTCTATTAAACTAGTGATATAACCCATGCTTCGCGCGGTTGTAAACGATATTAGTAAATTTATATTAACTGAAGTTATTAAAAATTTAATTTTCTATATATTAGAAGAGCCAGGTTTCGACTTGGCTGCTTCAAGTCAATAATATAGAAGGTATAATATAGAAGGTGAGGGTATTTGCATCCATTTACACATTAACCAATATAATTATACTTATAATACCTATAAGATTCGTGTCTTTGTTATAAAACAATAAAAAGAGAAGAAGAATATTACATAGAAAAAATGTAGAGAGGGAATTCTTATTGATTTGTGATAAATTACAATGGAATAGAACCCTCTATTTATAGGGGGAAAGTGACTTAGCCACCAAGTAACAAACCTTACAATCTCTCTAAAATATAGACATTTATCTTAAATATAATTCTATTTATAATACTCCCCCTTGAATGTCTATTCAACAGATAATGTGCCTCATTAAAACCTTAACTAAAATAAAACTCGGTGGAAAAAAAATTCTAGAGAAGAAAAAAGAGTATACATATCTAACAATACGCCTTTTGGTTGCCTCGGTAAAAACCTTGCAAGAAAAATCCAGTGGGATAAAACCTTAAAGGGAAAACAGAGTACAACGCGTATTAACTCCCCCTGATGAGGGCATCAATTCACATCTTTAACCCTTCACATTTCAATCTTGTGCACCATCTTCAAAAGATCGTTGGTAGAGATTCGTAAACAAATCAGCCATATCAACTTGTATGAATAAGTTGCACCTTTAAATTATCATTCTTGATAGATATGTAATGTCTTCATATAATGTCATGGAATGACTTTTTCAATATCTCCATCGATGCAAAAACTTTCTCTATCACATTATCATGCTTATAGTTATAGTAAGATACATGTGTGCACAAATTGCACTTAGGATGTGGTACTTCAGAACCAAGAATTGTATATGCTTTAAGCGATTTGAATCCTTCAGGGATTGCCATATAAGCTAAGTCATATAAGCCATTTAAATAGACTTTAGATGCATATCGAGTTTTTATGTCATGTTAGACATATAAGATAGATAAAAGTAATCGCACACACCATTGACTTTATACTATCAAGTGTTTGAACTGCAAGTCCAAAACTATAGGTCTTTTATATGAAACAAATTCTATTCGAATTCTGTCTCTTTCATGTGGCCAATATTTTTGTGTTTGTATTCGACAGACTTAAGTGGAGGCACTTAATAAATCATTTTGCTAAACCAGCTGCGATGTAAACCAACTTATCAACATGAACTGTCTTGAATAGAAAATATGAAAATTATGCTCAAAATTAAATTATTGAGCAAGTTACCTCGCAAATACCAGGTTGCGGGTTAATAATAATCGCACATGTAACCATCTCATAGATGCATCTTATGTGGTATACATGGCAGGTGAATGAGCACATATTCACCTTTGATATTTCCAGCATTCATGGGATTCAATTCTCAATTTTAGTTGGCCTATTAATTAATGAGAACAAGCAATAAAAAAGAATTCGTACAGAACTTTCTAGTTCTTTAATATTTACCCATGTGAATTCTCTTTTATTTTTGCACATCATACTTAAATTAACATGGCTAAACCAATTATGCCAACTGAATAAATTATCAATATTGATAAACCACCATAACGTGTGCAATTATAAAAAAACTTCAAGTTTATTATGATATGGGGTTTTATATCAATAAACTTTCAGTTTACTGTGTCATGTAATTTTACCATATATTTTTTATTTATGTAGCTCAAATTAGGCAATAAAGCAGGTAGTTTTCATATACATATTACCCCGCTATATGACGAGTGCAAAACACACACTAAAATATGCTCGCTAGTCGAATATAATATAATATAATATCGTATCCACATGGATTGGAGTTAAACAGTATTATCATAGTTTGTAGCTAGATTGATATCCAAGATAATCAACAATTTAGAATTATGTGATTAAAAACTAAAATTAACTAAGAATCTAAAGCTAATTGACGAATGACAATCGCAACAAAAGTAAGCAAAGAAGATATCAATGGGACAAAACAAAGATTGATTAGATAGGTGCAAGATAAATGTCCGGAATTTAACTCTAGTTAATTCACTTCTAATGTTCAAGTGAGTCTCTCGAATTCACTCAATTATTAGTTCAAACGTTTAGTAGAAATTCCTCTGTCGATTAAGTCTCAACCTCACAATATGAATCAATTTAAGCTCGGTGAAGATATGTAAGAATTCATAGTGGATTGGTCTTTAGGAAATCCTCTTCCGATTATCCTTCTAACTAGGTTTAATCAACAATTCAACTAGCCTCTTTCGATTACTAAGAAGAATTAATGAATTCAACCAACAAGATAATGCAAAGATATCACAAGTTATGCCTCTCTCGATTACATGAACATGTGAATATAGATACAACTATATAAAACGTCCAAAACGATTCAATACATAAAAAACTAGAGTTATAATCCACAAACAAATATCAAAACACCAAATCTATCAATCCCTAAAAGAGAACTACTCCATAGATATGGAGTAATTCACCACAAATATAAAGAAAAATATAAAACGATCCAAACTCTTGTCTTGAGTGAGGATTGAATGATGAATCCCTTGTGATTTCACTTCTCCACCTCCTTCTTAGCCTCCTTAGGTCTTATTTGTGTCAAAAGTCCATAAAATAACATTTTTACATGTATTTATACTAAGTAGGGTCGGACCCATATGGAAACGCCTTTTCCTACTCGAACTGGATAATAACTCTGTAAAAATTGGTTGTGGGAAACTTCAGAGAGCTTATTCTAACAGGCTTCAGGAAAATTGGGCAGCCGCGGCGTGCCACGCGACGCGCCACGCGCCGCCCCACGCACCGCGACTGTGGGACTTTCTCTGAGTACGGATTTTTCTTGCTTTTTCGCTATTCCAATGTGGTTCTCGACCACCGAATGCGATCCTGGCTTATTCCCTTGGGCTTTTACTTAGACTTCAAAGCTCCAAATCACTCTAATTCATTCCATAACATCTACATAGCTCGGAATCACTCCTACAAAGCATAAAACACATAATTAGTACAAAACACTAGAGATTAAAGCTCAAACTCAATTAAAGTGCAGTAAATTGGAGTATAATAAGCGACTAAAATACGAGATTATAGCCTACCATCAACCCCCACACTTAAACCATTGCTCGTCCTCGAGAAATAAAACCACACTTTATATAGACACAACCTTATTAAACAACTCTCATAACTCATCATACCAACAATATTTACAATAGGCTAAGCACAGTAGTGTAACATCCTCGCCTCAAGATTTGACTCACAAGTACCACGCATTATTTATAACTCGCTCACTTACTCTAACACAGAGGTCAACGTCATTACCTTCCTTCGTGAATCAAGTGCCCTCACAACAATAGAGAGTAGTTCCACACACCGTCAAATTTAAGAACAATTAGGAACTTAAGATAGAAAGAATTCACTCACTCTCAGAAACAACATCCATATGCCACAAAAGATGCACCATAGGCTTGTCCGTAGTGTACTACTCTACTAATTGAGTTTATTCAGTCTTGAATCAAGTAGGACTTTAACTGGTTGTAATGTAGGTTGCGAGACAGGTAGGATACATTTAGATATAAGAGTGACTACACCATCTCTAAGTACTTTAATACATACAATTTAACATTCAAAACCCCACGCTTATGTCAAACCATACTCCACCTTAACATCATTATACATTAACTCCCACTTCTTTAAGCACAATTAAAGCAAGAGTTACCACTTATCAAAGAATATTTTGCACAACAATACTACTATTTTTTCTTTCTTTTTCAATTCAAGTGTCTCCTACTTTTTCAAAACATAACACCTTTCTCCTTATTTCATTAGTTCCACCCAAAATCCAAACCAACCACCCCACACTTCAACTTTTACAATATTCATAACAAATTCAAGTGCTCAAGAGAGGTACAAGGTTCAAATAGATGATCAATTCAAATAAATGGGCAGGGCTTGCAATGTGGTTGCCAAAGAAACAGGATTACAGGCTCAACGGGGTTAACTAAGATACATAACAATTGGGTGGGTAATAGTATATAACTGGTTCAACAAAGATCTGCCTATATCACTTCCAAGACCGAACAAAACTACCGTTTCACTTTGTAAACACACGAGGCAAGTTCTAGACATCAAATGCAATGCATAGAATACACCAAAACCTCTCACACACATGGCACATAACTCACTCAAGATTGGATCATCAAGACACTCTAGTCAAAGCAGTCAAGCAAGGTTAAGATCATGCAGTTTAAGGAACTTATTCAAGAGTCAAAAACTGAGCCTAAGCGTCACAACTAAAGCACTCACTGTTCTCAAGGCATGATAAAGTTAGGAGATGTTGCCTTCAATTCAATTCATAGCACAAGGTTTACTACTATTCTACAAAATAAAAACTAACTACATCTGGTTCAAACAAAACCCTTGAAAATGAATTGTAGCACAAAGAAAAACCAAGGGGAAATTATTACACTACCTAACAAAATCAAAATCTTTTTTTTTGTCTTTTTCTTTCAACTTTCGACTCAAACAACAAAACTAAATTACTAACACATATACATACAACATACAATTTTCCCCACCCCACACTTTAAGTTGTGGCATGTCTGTATGACACACAATTAAAAAGCATAAGGTAAAGGAAACTTCCCTGAATTTTCAGTCTGAGTCGAAGTCGAGCTCCATTCCACACGCCCAAACCAAATGCACATATCCATGCGAACTACTTCTTCTTAGCCTTCTTGGGGTACACCCTACACTTATCTTTTCTAATCACTAGAGCCTTCTCATTCGAACTCTTCAGTTTTCACTCAACACTTGCAACTGGCTTCTCCTTTATCACCCCCGTCTCTACATTCATCTCGAACGTTACAGTCTTTTCACCCACTCTAAGCATGAGTTTTCTATCATGTATATCTTAAATTGCTCTACCCGTTGCTAAGAATGGTCTTCCTAAGATTAGGGGTATCTCCTTGTTCTCTTCCATCTTCACCACTATAAAATCTACAGGAAATACAAACTTATCTACCCGAACTAAGACATCTTCCACTATCCCCTCGGGTATGATAGTTGTTTGGTTTGCCAGCTGCAATGATATTGGTGCAGACCTTATCTCTCCAAGCTCATTCTCCAGTTTCCTGTAAATAGACAACGGCATTAAATTAATTGAGACACCAGAATCACACAAAGACTTAGCAAAATTAAGAGTGCCTAATGAGCAAGGTATAGTAAAACTCCCTGGATCTCCACACTTTTGTGGGAGTTTGTTTGGCTAGATTGCACTGCAATGCTCTGTGAGCTTGACCACTGAGGTCTCTTCTATCTTCCTCTTCTTTGTAAGGATCTCCTTCAAGAACTTGGCATAAGCTAGCATTTAAGAGAGCACCTCTATGAATGGAAAATTTACATTCACCTATTTCAGCATATCTAGAAATCTCTCAAATTATTTGTCCAACTTTTTTCTATACAGCTTGGGGAAAAGGTAAAGCAGGCATGCACTTGCTCTTTTCAGATTCATCCCTTCTTGAATTCTTTTCCTTCTTCTTTTCTCAGTCCCCTTCTTGACTTTCTTCTTCTTATCAACTTCAATTTTCAACTGTTCCCCACTTTCTTTTTCAGGTACCGCCTATTTTTGGATAGGGGTGGGATCTTTCACTACTTGTCCACTTCTTAGAGTTACAACATTTATCGTCTCATTGGGGTTTCTTTCAGTATCAGCTGGCAAAGTACTTGGGATCTTTTCAGACAATATGGTGGCAATTTGTCCAACTTGTTCCTCCAAGTTTCGCAGCCCTGTGCCAAGTTCTTTGATAGTTGCACCATGAGCATCTAACCTCTCATCTGTCTTGACAATAAAAGACTTCATCAGATCTTCTAGCCCAGATTGAATTGGTTGTTGAGGTTGAAACTGCTGCCTCTGATGATTTTGGAAGCCTGGAGCTCCTTATCCCTGGAATCTTGAGTTTTTTTGTTTCCATGCATTTGCAGTACCCCCAGGTGAACTCCATGAAAAATCAGGGTGCTTCTGACCCATTGTATTAAAGTTATAATTTCCCACAATATTTACTTCCTCAGTTGAGGCCTGACACTCATGGGTAGGGTGTCATCTTCCACATATATCACAAGCTGCGTTATTCTCACTTTGTATTAAAGCTAAGGTCAACTTCCTTATCTCTTTCGCCATGACATCAAGCTGTACCTGCATAGATGTGTTAGCATCAACCTATTGAACACCAGTTGATCTTCTTCTTTCAGCAATTTCAGAGGGCCACTGATTTGCATCTTCAGAAACCTTATTCAAAATTGTGACTATCTCTTTTGGAGTCTTCTTCATCAATGAACCTCCAGCTACGTTGCTCAATGTTCTGCGTGAGGCTGGTGTCAATCCATCCCAAGAATCCTGGAGTTGCATCCAGAGTTCAATTCCACTATGCTGACACTTACACAATATCTCTTTGAACCTCTCCCAAGCTTCAAACACAATTTCAGTCTCGTTCTGACAGAAGTTATGAATTTCCCTTCTAAACTTGCATGTCTTAGCTGATGAGAAATATTTGTCAAGAAATTTTCTGGTCATCTCATCCCATGTTCTAATCGATCCATTAGGCAAGCTTCGAAGCCACTGCTTTGCATCGCCTTTGAGAGTGAAGAGGAATGCCCTTAAGTACACTGCATCTTGTGACACCATTATATTGAAAGGTATTCATAATCTTATCGAAGTCCATCAGATGTGTATTTGGATCTTCGTTTGGCTTCCTTATGAAGACACAACAATTCTGAAGAGTTTGGAGCAACCCTTGCTTCAATTCGAAATTGTTCGCAGCCACTGGAGATGGTCTAACACTTGATAAGCCTTGGTTGTATACCGATCTAGCATAATCGCCAAGTTGTCTCCCAGCACCCAAAGGTTGATTCTGAACAATTCCCCGAGCCCTCTCCTCCTCATAGACAAGTTGTGTATTCCACAGAGCTGTTTCCTCGACATCCCTTGTAGTTTTTTCTCTTTGCTGGGCTGCCTCTCTTGCAGCCAAATCAACATTATCATCATTTCCTACCATAATTTCTTTGGTTGAGGATTTCCCAACCTTCTCTGTATTATCAGGGAGATTTATTTCCTTCCTCAATTGTCGCAGTTGTTTCTCAATTTCTGGTTCATAAGGTAGCACTTCCTTCCCATAGAATTGAGTCATGCACCAATCTAACCTGTAGCCTGCGCACAATCAAGGAACACCAAACGTAAAAAGAGAAAAATAAAATAAAAAGAAAAATTCCTAAATTACCACTACAATTTATTTCAAACACTATTAATTGCCAATCCCCGGCAACGTCGCCAAAATTTGACGAACACAAAACACACACTAAAATATGCTCGCTAGTCGAATATAGTATAATATAATATCGTATCCATAGGGATTGGAGTTAAAAAATATTATCGTAGTTTGTAGCTAGATTGCTATCATAAATAATCAATAATTTAGAATTATGTGATTAAAAACTAAAATTAACTAAGAATCTAAAGCTAATTGAAAAATGACAATCGCAACAAAAGTAAGCAAAGAAGATATCAATGAGAGAAAACAGGGATTGATTGGATAGGTGCAAGATAAATGTCTGGGATTTAGCTCTAGTTAATTCACTTCTAATGTTCAAGTGAGTCTCTCGAATTCACTCAATTATTAGTTCAAGCGTTTAGTAGAAACTCCTCTCTCGATTAAGTATCAACCTCACAATATGAACCAATTTAAGCTCGGTGAAGATATGCAAGAATTCGTAGTGAATTGGTCTTTAGGAGATCCTCTTCCGATTATCATCCTAACTAGGTTTAATCAACAATTCAACTAGCCTCTTTCGATTACTAAAAAGAATTAATGAATTCAACCAACAAGATAATGTAAAGACATCACAAGTTATGCCTCTCTCGATTACATGAACACGTGAATATATGCAACTATATAAAATATCCAAAATGATTCAATACATAAAAAACTAGAGTTATAATCCAAAAACAAATATCAAAACACCAAATCCATCAATCCCTAAAAAAGAACTACTTCATAGATATTGAGTAATTCATCACAAATATATATAAAAAATAAAACGATCCAAACTCTTGTCTTGTGTGAGGATTGAATGATGAATCCCTTGTGATTTCGCTTCTCCATATCCTTCTTAGCCTCCTTAGGTTTAGATGTGTCAAAAGGCCATAAAATAACGTTTTTACATGTATTTATACTAAGTAGTGTCGGGCCCAGACGAAAATATATTTTCCTGCGTGAATTGGGATAATAACTCGGTACAAATTGCACAGGCGCTCCGCATGAGGCGACGCGCCATGCGGGGAGGTTGTGGGAAACTTCAGAGAGCTTAATCTGTCAGGTTTCAGGAAAATTGGGCAGCCTCGGCGCGCCACGCGCCACGACTGTCGGACTTTCTTTGAGTACGAGTTTTTCTTGCATTTTAGCTATCTCGACATGGTTCTCGACCCCCGAACGCGATCCCGACTTATTCTCTTCGGCTTTTACTCAGACTTCAAAGCTCCAAATCACTCGAATTCATTCCATAACATCTAAATAGCTCCGAATCACTCTTACAAGGCATACACCACACAATTAGTGTAAAACACTAGCAATTAATGCTCAAACTCAATTAAAGTGCAGTAAATTGGAGTGTAATGAGCAACTAAAATACGAGATTATATCCTACCATCACTATAGTTGTAGTAGTATAAAGATAATAAATCTTCTGATTATTTATGGTCTCAATATAACCAACTGCTTTCGCGAATACTTTAGAAACTCAATAAGTTTCTTTGAGACTTACTATAGCATAATGCCTTATTGATAATTAATTTTATTCCTCCAAAATAATAATAATTGGCTCTTCCAGAGGTCTCAATTAATTTGATACTACCATATATTCACAACATCCATATGGTGAATATCTCTTTTAAAGAGAAAGTTATACAATTATAGTCATGGTCAAAATTATATGCAAGATCTGTGTCTTGCATTACTGCTATTCCTTAATAATCACATTACCAAAATATTTTGGCGTACAATAGGTACGTTACCAATGACCATTCATGCCATAAAAATGACATTATTTTCATATATCATCTCAAACCTCTTTTTAGAGGTGAGTGTGGTATATTCACTACCACTAACACGTTCATATTTTTCCAAGCATGAATATGTATTCATAAATTACATGTTGTCACATTTACATCATGAATGTACCATAATCATCTATATGTGCTTTACAAAATCTCATGTCAAATCGTTGACAAACATTACTGTCACGACCCAAAATTCGACTAGTCGTGATGGCACCTAACCTAACCCGCTAGGTGAGCCAATTAACCACTAACCAATTCCTATAACAATTAATAAAGCAATTAAGTAAAGAAATATCTGAATCTAATACATTTCCCAAGAACTGGTAGTACAAATCATGAGCTTCTAAGAATGGAGTTTACAAAGCGAAAATGAAATAAATACATAATCTATTTGAATAGAACATAAACAGAGTTTTTACAGATCTAAAGCTACCACGAACAAGTGACAGCTACAGCCGGGACGCAGGTACATCTTAAATCCAGCTCCCATCGAACACAGCAACATCAGCAGCCAACATCTGCTCGCAAGGTGCAGAAGTGTAATATGAGTACAACCGACCCCATGTACTCAATAAGTAACAAACCTAACCTTAGAATTTAAGTAGTGACGAGCTAACAAAAAGGTCGGGTCCAACACCAATATTCCACAACAGTTCATAACAACATAGTACACGTAACAAAAGAGTATCTCAGAAAATAAAAGGCTCAGTCCGTTCACAGTTCCAGAAAAATAGGCATTTCTTTTTAAGTATCTCAGTGAAAATCCAAATCTTTTACCGAAAAAGCCAAAATATGAGTAAGTTTGAAAACTGTGATTTTTTCCAAAACTCCTTTCAACAAATAGTAAGATGTTTCATTTTCAGATAGCATGAGGAAAGTACTTCTCTATGCATATATGTCAAGATGCAAGTAAAATCATAAATGTCCCCAAAACCGGGTAGCAGAAGGAAATGCATCTCTATGCGTGTATCTCAAGTACGCATTTCAAATGCAATGCATCTCAATGATGAGATCATATACTCACACTCTCAGAGTACTCAATCTCGCTGTCTCACATTCTCTCTCACTCTGCTCAATGCTCAGCATAATCAATCACTCATCGTTATACAATGCCTATTGCGGCGTGCAGCCCGATCCATATATGACCATAAGGCCCATTGCGGCGTGCAACCCGATCCACATATATATAGTCGACTGCGCTCGCTGGGGGTGTGCAGACTCCGGAGGGGCTTCTTCAGCCCAAGCGCTATATTGCTGCGGCGTGCAACCCGATCCAATACTGTTGCGGCGTGTAACCC
>AWOL01S0012837.1:0-16166 GCA_000715115.1 Nicotiana otophora | reverse complement strand
TTAAAATTGGATAGCAATTAAACTTATAATATGGTTCTAAGGACACGTGATTTCACTTAATACCAATTGACAAATGTGAAGATGAGCAATACAAATTAACAATAAAGTAAAGTAAACCAGTGTTAGAATGAAACTCAGCCCTCGAGTTTGGACACCCTCGAACTGATTGATGCAAGAACTATGAAAGTATAGCAAGCTGAATAACAATGGTGAGAACAATAAAGAGAATTGTATTGCTTTTTATGTCTCTCAACCGTCCCTTACAAATGGTTAATAATCCCCTTTATATAGTAGAGGAGTTCTACTTATAGTATAACTCTAATTATAGAAGGAAATCCCATGATTAGCTAATTAACTGTTTCTGATTTGATCCGTTCCGAGATTTATGCCATGATCCTCGACCAGTCACTGAGATTTACGCCATGATCCTCGACCAGTCACGGATATCTCACCTTTCTGTTATTGTGCTATCTTCGATCTTGCTCGATGTCTGTCTTGTTTGGCTTCGATCGCTACTAGCCTCGATCTTGAGAGGTACCTCGGTTTTGAACTCGGCACCCTATCTTCGTGATATGGACTATTCCGTTACGAGGCCATCCTTCGATGTAAACTCCCGGTCTCGGTCAAATAAAAAAATCGGGTGGGCCCGATTTTAACCGTATACAGATAGTCCCCTCATTTTTTGGAGTATAACGACAAGGAACGAACTGAGTCTTCGATTCTCTAGCTTGACCTATCATGATGTCATCATTATCATGACGTCATCCTCGTAAATGATCGAAAATGTCCCGTCAGTACGGTTCTCCAAGTCATTAATGAACGTCAGTTGGTGGTCGGCCACTAGTGCTTTTGAACCGTCGCTGTAAATCCCATAAATAGGCCCTCTCTTCATTGATTCAAATTTTACTTTCACTTTCTTCTCCAAAGCCTTTACCTCTCTCAAGTTTCTCCATTTTGCAAAATCCCCAGGTTTTGTTGTTAACCCCTTCTTTAAACACCAAGTCCTACTACTTCCTTCTTTCTTCAAACTCATACGAAAAATGGCAAAAACATCAAAAACGGTACCACAAAAAGAAGCTGCTTCATCTTCTCAACCGGCCGGCGGGAAAACACCGGTGGAACCCCGTATTGAGGAGTGTATTCCCGGGGGGTGCGTGTTAAACTCCGATTTCAAAACCGATAAGGCTTCATCGGTTCCAGGTCGATGCGATCATGTGTCAACATATTTATGCTCAATAACAGAGAAATACCTCGAGTAGGTAAAGAAAGACTGTAACTGGGGGATAAAGACGTGGTGATCCCGACCACCGAAGAGGACATAACTACCCATGTGGAAGGGTTTCTAAGTTTTTACACTTACCCTTTCACGCTAGGCCCCTTCGACCCCGTCGTCGTTGATTTTTGTCGTCAGTATCAAATAACCCTAGGCCAAATCCATCCTTCTTTTTGGCAAATTGTTATTCTGCTCCGATTCGAGCAAAGTCAAGGGGATGCCTTTCACCCTCGACCACCTCATCAGGTTATACAACCCCTACCTCTATCGAGACGGGTTAATAAAACTCCAATGACGGGCCACCAAAGTGCTATTCTCGAGCATAGACGAGGACAAGGACTGAGGCTGGATGGGTCGGTTTGAGTGAGGACTTCCGACCTAATCCTAGCTGAGAAGATGCCATTTCCTGAGAGATGGAATATGAAGTGTAAGTATAATCCCACTGTTAGTTCTTATTTATTGTTTTTCCCCTTTACTTCTTCTTATCGATATCCCTTTTCGTGATGTAGCGGTTGCTTGGATGCCTCGTACAATTCCTAATCTCGAGAGCTATGTTCGGGATCTGGCCTCCACCTCTACGTACGCCGAGCGCTCATGGCGTGATTTATCAAAGGGTCGATGGGAGGCCAAAAATCATGGTAAGACTCATTTTCATATATCTGATGATTTGATCAAAATGTCTTTCTTATACTTAACTAATTTTCTTGCGTGTAGGCCTGGACAAAGATGCGGTCATGAGGCCCCCGTCTAGCGAGGAAAATACTTCGGCCCCGGTTTCGAAACCGGCAAAGGACAATAAGAGAAAAAGGGCCTCCGTTTCCGAGGATTCAGAACTTAAGAAAAGGACGACTCGTAAGCCGAGGAAGAACATCATCCCTCTGATCGAAGAATCTGTTTGGCGTCTAAGGGATGAAGAAGAAGAAGAAGAAGAAGAAGAAGAAGAAGAAGAAGAAGAAAACAACGGCTTCGTACTGGTTGCCCGAGTGAAGAAAACCATCGATGCCCCAAAGGCAGCTGGATCGATGGCGATTGATGAGGCTCCGCCTCGAACTGAAGGGATATCGGAGAAGGACTCGGGCAAAGTCCCCGAGTTATTGTAGATCGAGGATGCCTCCCACCAAAGTGAACAAACGGTGGGTATATCTGAAGGGACCGGCCCTGAAGCCCTTCGAACTGAGGAGAATGCCCCAAGTGACTCACTTGGGGCAATAGTAATCGGAGAGTCTCCCACTCTCCTTGCTTTTTTCGAAGGGGCAATTCGGGAAGCCAGAGCTTTAGGGACCCTCGAGGTAGACGAAGCTCATGAGGGAGAGGACCCTTTCCGCGATTTGTTTACAGGTATCGAGGATGCTGCCGGCCTGAGTGACGCATCAGGTCTTTTCTTCGAGGCTCAATGAGTCCTGAATCAGGTAGGTCTCGATTCCCTTTATTGATGTCATATTCTTCCATTTTTTGCCTAACTTTTTCTCTTTTTCATATAGGCTTTAGCTCTTCATCAGGAGGCATTTTCCAAGTCTCGGGCAGAGCTGAGCCGATGTGAGGATGAATTCCGAGGGCTTTCGGAGGAGATAAATGCCCTCAAACTTCTTAGTGGGAAAAAAGAGAAAAAGATCAAGGATCTTGGAGCCGAGTTAGCCAAGGCTCACCAAGACCAAACAGACCTGATCGGGCACGTAATGACAATTTTAAAAACCCATGGGCTCAATTCAGGAATGGTGGCTAATATTTCAGTCATACAGCTACAGTAGAAGATTGAGAGGATCGAGTAGTTCCACGAGGAGATCAGTACGATAAAGGCAGAGTCCTTGGGGTGGAAAGAAGGTATGGATCGCTTTGCTGTAGAAAAGGAGACTGTTCGGGCCCAATTGTCATCGACCGAAAGTCAGCTCCGAGGCCTGAAGGAGAATAGTTCACCTCAGGCAAAGAAGATAGGGGAGATCGAGGCTCAGTTGGCTTCCGAACTTGCAAGGGCCAAAACTGAAGCCGAAAAGGAAAAGGTCGAGGCTGAGGCAATCGTGGCCATCTACCGGGATGATGCTAAAGCTGCTCAAGCCCAAGAGAGAGAGGCTACCGAGACCGCTCAAACTCGAGCATATTGGATTGCCGAACTCGCCAAATTCCTATCTCGGAGGGAAACTCTCGAGGAGATCCACACTCAAGGTTTCGATCTTACCAACGAGATAGTAAAGGCTAGAGAGCATGAAGCCGAAGCTGGAGCGCTGGCCACTTCCGATGATGATGATGATAATGATGATGGAAGCAAGAGCGGGTCCGAGAATGGGGAGGAACTCGATGGAGAAGAAGCTTCCCCCGGAGGAGATCAGGAACCTTAGGATTTTCACTTTTGATCTTTTGTATATGATCCTGATCGGGCCTTGTAAATATTCTCATATATATAAAGATCTCTTTCCTTTCTGACTTGTCTTTATTTCATTTATGCCTTGTGAAAGTTTTGTTTTACTTATGCCTTATGAGAGTTTTGTTTTACCTATGCCTTATGAAAGTTTTGTTCATAAGTTCGAGGCTTAGGCAATTTGATCGATACCGAACTAGTGTAATTTTTATAATCGAGTGAGTACTTGCTCGAACTCGGACTAGGGTAACCCTTAGGTTTTAATTGGGTGAGGATGATATCTTCGAACTCAAAAATAAACTAGCCATTTAGGCTATTGAATTAGGTCGATACGGTCATAGCAAAAGAAATGGCTTTCTCCCCCTTTTCGATTTGAAGTGTTTATCGTTATATAAATTTTGTTGTGACTTAACATGAAATAAAGGATTTTCTCGAGAGTTCGAACGGTTCCGTACCCATTAGGATTTTCAAGGGTCGATATTATCGGGACCCTTTGTTTCGTAATGCCTTAGCATAAAATAAAGAATTTGTTCGAGAGTTCAAACGCCTTTTTATCCATTAGGGTTTTCGAGGGTCGATATTATCGAGACCCTTAGAAATTTAGCTGAGGGTAGCCTTTTCTAACCGGTTTGTGAAAATATTTGAAGGCCTATTTAATAACGAAAATCGAAAGTCTCCGAACCGTGTTGATTTGGCCGTAGCCTTTAACTTGGGATTCGCCTTTTGGTCTTGTTCCCCTGTTATACTTCGAATGTGTTCAAAGTATCAGTCCCTGAGTGGAGTGGTCGTGGCCTATAAAATCGAGGATTGCCTTTTTAAGGTCTTACGGTTTCGAGGTTTAGTAATTCGTTCATGTCGATTTTTTGGACGGCAGTCCCTGAGTATCGGGTAAATTTTTTGAACTTCAGTTGTGATCGGCCCTTAAGCCAGTTTCCACAATAGATCATAAGTATGAAATTGTAAAGTATAAATTTTTCTTAAGCATGGAACATGTGGTAAGGAAATACTTCTTTCAATATATTATACATGCGTACGTGTTTTGCCATTAGGGTTCGAGTAATCTACATGGACACGGTTCATTTGACCGTTTGGTCCTCTACAAAATTTACCTATCGAGACCCTATCGACACGAAGTATTTTCCTTGTAAGTATCCGAAGGTGTTGCCCCCTAGTATTCGAGGTTGATTGTAAAGGAGCCTCGAATACTGTTGAATTGCTCTAAGTTAGCATGAACAATGGTTTCCTCGTTAAAAACCTCGCCGGAAAAACCTATTTGGGACAAAAACCGGTCTAAGGGAAAAAGAGCGCAACGCGTGCTTTCAGACCTAAGGACTTTGTGCTTGAAGAATCCTCTGATGTCTTCGATCAAACATCTGCAAATGGTTAGTATAAAATATAAACGAAAATGGAGAAGGTCATACCTTAACAATAATATCGTTTTAGGAGTGATATGTTCCAATTGTTTGGTAATTGTTCGCCGTTCATAGTGCCAAGTTTGTAAGATCCTTTTCCGATGATGTCGAGGACCTGATATGGTCCCTCCCAGTTCGGACCAAGTTTTCCTTCATTTGGGTCTCGAGTATTGAGGGTGACCTTCCTCAGAATCAAGTCCCCGATTTTGAAGTGTCGAAGATTGGTTCTTCAATTGTAGTACCTTTTGATCCGCTGTTTCTGTACGGCCATTCGAACGAGGGCGGCTTCCCGTTTTTCATCTAGCAATTCGAGGCTTGTATTCATAGCCTCATGATTTGACTCTTCCATTTCATATCGAAACCTGATGCTAGGTTCCTCGACTTCAACCGGGATTAGAGCTTCGCCGCCGTATACTAAAGAAAATAGTTTTGCCCCCGTACTGGATTTTGACGTCATTCGATACGCCCAAAGAACTTCGGGAAATATTTCTCTCCATTTTCCCTTAGTGTCGTTCAATCTTTTCTTTAGAATTTGAATGATGGTTTTGTTTGTCGATTCGGCCTGTCTGTTCCCACTAGGATGATATGGCATCGACAGGATTCTTTTTATTTTGTGATATTCGAGAAATTTTGTCACTTTGCTGCCGACGAACTACTTTCCATTATCGCATACGATCTCGGCAGACATCCCGAATCGACATATAATGTGGTCCCAGATGAAGTCTATTACTTCTTTCTCTCTAATTTTCTCGAAAGCCTGCACTTCAACCCACTTAGACAAATAGTCAGTCATAAACAAAATAAATTTAGCTTTACCTGGGGCCGATGGCAGAGGCCGACGATATCCATTCCTGACTTCATGAATGGCCATGGGGATAAGACTGAGTGGAGTTGCTCTCCGGGTTGGTGAATCATCGACGTATACCTTTGACATTTGTCGCACTTTCGAACAAACTCTTTTGTTTCTTTTTCCATATCGTCCCAATAGTATCCTGCTCTGATGACTTTGTGAACCAATGATTCAACACCAGAATGATTTCCACAAGTGGCCTCATGGATTTCTTGTAGTACGTAATCGGTATCTCCTGGTCCCAAACATATTGCCAATGGTCCATCGAACATCCTTCTATACAGTGTTCCGTCTTCGGCCAATGTGAATCGTGCGGCCTTCGTACGTAGAGTCCTCAATTCCCTAGGGTCCGATGGAAGCTTCCCGTTATGTAGATATTCGATATATTTGTTCCTCCAATCCCAGGTCAGGCTTGTGGAGTTGATTTCGGTGTGGCCTTCTTCGATTACTTACCTTGAAAGTTGTACGACAGTCCCCGAGCTGATCTCGTCATCTTCGACTGATGACCCCAAATTTGCGAGGGCATCAGCCTCGCTGTTTTGTTCTCGAGGCACATGCTGTAAAGTTCATTCTTTAAACCGATGTAGAGTCACATGTAGTTTGTCCAAGTATCTCTGCATTCGATCTTCTCGAACCTCGAAGGTTCTGTTGACTTGGTTTACCACAAGCAAGGAGTCACATTTTGCCTCGATGACTTCTGCTCCCAAACCTTTAGCTGGCTCGAAACCTGCAATCATGGCCTCATACTCGGCCTCATTGTTAGTTAACTTGGCAGTTTTGACAGCTTGTCTAATTGTATTACCCGTGGGTGGCTTCAAAATGATGCCTAACTTGGACCCCTTCACGTTTAAAGCACCGTTTGTGAAGAGGGTCCACACCCCCAATGATGTGCCCGAACCTTTTTGACCTCAGGTACGAGGGTTGGCGTAAAGTCGGCCACGAAGTCCGCTAAGATTTGAGACTTGATAGTCGTTCGGGGTTGATACTCGATATCGTACCAACTGATCTTGATGGCCCATTTAGCCAATCGGCCCAAAAGCTCGGGCTTATGCAAAATATTGCGAAGAGGATAAGTAGTCACCACGCAGATCGGGTGATATTTAAAATATGATTTTAATTTCCTAGAGGCGCTTATTAGGGCAAGCGTTAATTTTTCTAAGTGTGGGTACCGGGTCTCAACCTCACCTAGAGTTTGACTAACATAATAAACAGGAAATTGCGTACCTTGCTCTTCTCGAACTAGGACCCCACTTACTGCAATTTCTGAGACTGCTAAGTACAAGTATAGTTGCTCGTCCACTTTCGGAGTATGAAGCAACGGCGGGCTCGAGAGGTACCGCTTTAGTTCTTCCAATGGTTGTTATCATTCCGGGGTCCATGCAAAATTGTTGTTCTTTTTTAGCAGTGAGAAGAACCTGTGACTTCTATCTGAAGACCTCTAGATGAATCGGCCTAGGGCGGGTATGCGCCCTGTTAATCTTTGTACGGCCTTAACATTATCCACGACTGTGATGTCTTTGATCGCCTTTGATCTTATCGGGGTTGATTTCGATACCCCGATTTGATACCATAAAGCCGAGGAACTTGCCCGAGCCAACCTCGAATGCACATTTCTCCGGGTTTAGTTTCATGTTGTATTTCCTTAGTATATCGAAGGTCTCCTGCAAATGTGTAAAATGGTCCTCTGCTCGAAGGGACTTAACTAGCATATCGTCAATATAAACTTGCTCAGATTAATCGATTTCCATGTCATCATCCAAACACAATGTTGAAAAATGCATGGAATGAGGACCAATGCGTTCCAACTCAAGAATTACGTCACTATTTACATCCTCATACGTACACACACTAGAGTCTTCAAATATAATATTATATACTTACTCACATGACTCTAGTGTGCTTTCCTCAATATGGACATGATCAATAAAAGTATGGTCGAATGATTGACTCTCCACTTTTAGCTCCTCGATTTGGCGTATAAACTCCTTTTCAGCTTCACACAACCCAGAACTATTTTGTTGGGCGTTAGACGCATCAACCTTTGCAATCAATTGAGCTCCCAAGTCATGAATAGCAGTGCCAATGTTTTTGATCACTTGTCCCAGTTCCGCTCTTCCTTCTATTAAGTGTCTCATCCCATCTGTAATTTTCTCACGTTGAGCCTTATATAACTCCAATTTTTGAGCTTCTTCCATTAGCCAAGTTTGGCCCAAAATCTCTTTTCTTCAAAATTTTCCTCTTGCTGGAACAAACTCTCTTCTACAATTTCCTCCTCATTAGCCTTCATTCTCGTGATCGATGCACTCATTCTTTTCATAGCTTGTCTACGTTCGTCATGTTGCTCTGCTACTTGCTTCAATATATCCCTAATATAGGCATCATGTTCGATATCCTGTACTTCTTGGAATTCTACTTCTTGCTCCACAGATTGGCTCTCCAATCCTTCTTTAACTTCACAAAACTCATGACCACTATCTTCTATAATTGACTGTAGGACCGTACACGGCTCAGTCATTTCACTCACGTTAGCCTCCATGATTTTCAAAGTCTTTTCGGCATTCAACAGTTTGTTCCACTAATTGTCTCAACAGGTCTATAGTCTGAGCATCATATTCCACATTCTCCACTTTGTTCCTATCAAACTCACAACAATTATCAGAAACATCATAATAATGGCTCGAAGAAGGATAAAAAGAATTAGGACAACAATCGTAATAGCCATCTTGACCACCACACATATTATAAATATTCCACTCAAAAGGTTGAGGTTGTGCACTGAACTCGCTCTCGGGAATATTTTGACAATTTTTTCACCTGTGGAGTCCTCCACAATATGGACAAGGATCATCAAAGTAAGAATTACCATCATTCAAACAATTTTCGTTACAAGAATCTATGTAAAAAAATTATAATACTAACTAAATAAGAAAATTAAGAACTTGAACAAAAATCAATTAAAAGCTTAACTTAAATAAACAATCAATAATTAAGTCCCCTGCAGCGATGCCAAAAACATGGTGGTTCCCCAAGTACATGAGAGTATATGTAACGATCCGACCGGTCGTTTTGAGTATTACAACCCCATTTTCCCATTTACTGCTCAATTTATGCTTTACAGTTGTTTTATGACTTATCAAGTTAATTGGTTTGGGTCCGGTGAGGTTTTAGAATGATTTGGAATACTTAGTTCAAAGGTTTAAAGCTTAAGTTAAAATAGTGACCGAATATCGACTTATGTGTAAACGACCCCGGAATGAAGTTTTGATCATTCCAATAGCTCCGTATGGTGATTTTGGACTTAGAGGTCCGTAGTGGAATTAGGATTGAAATGGCGAAAGTCAAAGTTTTGGGAAGTTTGACCGGGGGATTGAATTTTTGATATCTGGGTCAAAATCCAATTCTGAAAATTTTAATAGGTCCGTTATGTCATTTATGACTTGTGTGCAAAATTTGAGGTTAATCGGACTTGATTTGATAGGTTACGGCGTCATTTGTAGAAACTTGAAATTTCAAAGTTCATTAGGCTTGAATTGGGGTATGATTCATGATTTTGAGCGTTGTTTGAGGTGATTTGAGAGTTTGACTAAGCTCGTATGATGTTTTAGGACTTGTTGGTATGTCTGGTTGAGGTCCCGGGGGCCTCGGGTGAGTTTTGGATGGTTAACGGATAATATTTGGACTTAAGAAAAATGCTGGAACTGCTGCCTGTGATGTGATTGCACCTGTGAGGGTCTTGGCCGCAGGTGCGATGCCGCACGTGCGACAGCTCGAGCGCATGTGCGAAGATGGAGGGTATTAGCAGAGGTCACAGGTGCGATGGGATTTCCGCACCTGCGATTGCGCATATACGGGCAGGGATTCGCAGAAACGGAAAATGGTGAGGAAGCCGGGCAGCGCAGGTGCGACATTCTTCCGCAGAAGCGGGTGCGCAGGTGCCAGTCGAGGCTCTACATGTGCGAAAAGCCTGGGCAGATTTTGGAGAGCAATGTTTTCACACAACTTGGAGTAAGTGTTCTTGACTCCCTTGTGATTATATTTCATGAATTAATCTTCATTTTTGGTGTATGATTATCGAATCTTCAAGAGAAATCGAAGGAAATTCCTATAATTTCATAAAATGAATTTTTGAAGTTTTGAACATCGATTTGGAGTCAGAATTGAGTTAAATTTGTATGGTTGAACTTGTAATTAGATGGGTTGTCGGATTTCGTGAGTTTCGTCGGATTCCGAGATATAGGCCCCACGGGCAATTTTTGGAGTGTAATTTTAGATTTTGTGGGAAAATATTAGTATTTTGATATGGAATTAATTCCTATAAATTGTGTGGATTGAATCAAATTTATTGTGGCTAGATTCGAGCCGTTCAGGAGTTGATACGCGCAGAATGGGATTCCGGGAGCATTGTTTAGCTTGCTCGGCATTGGATTCGTCTTGTTCGAGGTAAGTAACGCTTCTAATCTTGGAGCTGAGGGTATGAAACCCCAAAATACGTGTTATGTGATTTGTGTTGAGGTGAAGCACATGCTAGGTGACGGGCGTGTGGGCATGTACCATGTGAATTGGGACTCTGTTGTTTCCATGGCACTGTATAATGGTCCTACTTTGTTGATGTCCGTGTTTTCATCATGTGATAAAATAATTGAGCTTCTAATCATGCTCGACACCATGTTTAGGCTTTATGACGATACTTCTAGGACCCATAGTGGTCGTTTCTTGCTGCTATTTCACTTATTTCAGTGATATTTCGTACTCATTCATATTCATGCATTCATATCATATCTCAGTCTCAGTTGTTATTTATTGATACATCATATCATTGTTGTAGGGCTAGTTTCATGACATTGTGAGCCCGTGAGTGAGACTGGAGAGATTGATGACTGAGTGAGGCCGGGGGCCTATTTGTGAGGATATTGATACTATAGCACGTGAGTTGTCCGTGCATCACGTGAGTTGTCCGTGCGGATCCAGATATTGATATTATGGCACATGAGTTGTCCGTGCAGCACGTGAGTTGTCCGTGCGGATTATAGCGCTTGGGCTGAAGGAGCCCCTCTGGAATCTGCACACACCTAGTGAGCACGGTTGTCCGAAGCATTACATACCTGGAGATGGATCTTCTCCACGGGCTGGATTGGCCCTACTCGGTACTGGGTGGCTGATGATCAGTTGATGTGTATATTCCGGGATGGATCTTCCCTGGGCCGGATTTGCCATATACAGTACCGAGTGATTGAGCATGATAAGTGGAATGTGTGAGAAAGTGAGATTGAGTACTCAGAGAGTGTGAGTACATGAGTTTATCTCTGAGATACAATGCATTGACATGCACCCATGACATACATGCATAGAGATATATTTTCCTCATGCTGTACGGTATCATGCTATTCATGACTTCTCACACATGTTGATATATGGACATAGTGATGCATTTGTTTTACACTGGCTATCTGGAAAGAAAAATGAAACATCTTATTTATTAGGGAAAGGATTTTGGGAAAATTATTGTTTTCAAATGTATTCATATTTTTGGTAACTTCGGTAAACGATTTGGGTTTTCACTGATGTACTTGAAAGGAAGAACTATTTTTAGAAATCATGATTTTATTGAGCATTTTATCTTTGAGTTACTTCGGGTATTACTTGTTTTATATTGTTATGAACTATTGTTGGTTATGGAAGTCTGACTCTGACCTTTGTACGAGCTCGTCCCTACTTTCAACCTAATGTTAGGTTTGTTACTTATTGAGTACATGTGGTCGGTTGTACTCATACTACACTTCTGCATCTTGCGTGCAGATATTGGCCGCTGATGTTGCTGCGTTCATTGGGAGCTGGATCTGAAGATGTACATGCGTTCCGGTTGTAGCTTCCTCTTGTTCATGGTAGCCTTAGATTCATAAAACTCTGTTTATGTACTTTTCAAACAGATGATGTATTTACTTCATATCAACTTTGTGTACTCTATTCTTAAAAGCTCATGATTTGTACTACCAGTTCTTGGGGAATGCATAAGAATTTTCTTTACTTAGATTGCTTTAATAATTGTTAATGAAATTGGATAGTTGATAATTGGATTACCTAGCGGGTCGGGTTAGGTGCCATCACGACTAAACGAATATTGGGTCGTGACAGTATACGTGGTCGTCAAGTAATAAAGTGACTTGAAAGTCGGATGTCGAACCCACAGAGACTTAGATTAATCGTTAACTAAGCTAACTAAAATCAATTAACTGTCCAAGATAATAAAAAAAAATTGTTGTTTTACTAAACAACTTTTGCAGATATTAAACAAGCAATTAGCTAATTTATCAAGGATGCAAACGTGTGTTTTTGGATTTTACTCAGAGGAGATGAAGATTCCAGGGTTGTGATCGGTTTATCAATCCTATTAAGTTCAATAATCATACTTGTTAATCCAGATTATCTATGGTTTCTAATTGACTTGACGTTTATATGAATAGCATATTCCCACAATACGATTCGCATATCCACAATATATCAATCTTATATTCCTATGGTATTGAGTCTATCATGAACGAATATAATATGATATTCAACTAAGCAAGACTGTTAGGTATATTCCTATCTTAACTGCGAAATCGTTCCCCGAGTCATGGGTTAAGAAACAAGCTCTCTTTAATTCTACTCTAATCTAAACACGGCTTTCCTAAGCATAAACTAGATAGTAGGGTGAATTGGTAGCAACAACAATTCACGAGTTAAAACTAGAATTAAAGCAACAATCACAAGATGATAATCCGAATTAACGAAGATGTAACTAGTAAACGTTAATAATCATGTCAACCATAACTCTAGAAACTAGAGTGCTTCGCCACTCATGTTCGTAGTAAAAATTTTCCTAGTATTTTGCATAAGCAAATTACAAAGAAAAGATGAAGGACTGAAGAACTCAATGATTTTCTCCTCCATAATTTATTCCACGTGACATTCTTGCCTCCAAATAATGTCCCACCTCTTAATATTAGAATCCCTTTTATACATGTTGGGGACGTGTTGGGTTGAAATCCCCAAGTCACAGCTGAATTAGGACAAAATCTGCCCTTGGGCATCATGCTTCACGCCTGGGGCGAACTTGGACACTGAACCTTTTAGCCTACTATTAACGACATTTTGGTTGGTGCCTGGAGCTAACCTGAGCACCAAACATTTTTTCACTTTTGTGCTCTGCTGCCCTTGGTGTTGTGGTTTGTGCCCAGCACGAACCTGGGCACCAAACATATGCTTCCTCCAGATTTTTCCATTTTTACTTCACTTTTCATGCAACCTTCCTAAATCACTTTCAATTGACTCTTACACATATAAATACCATTATTAAGCTCGAGTCACAAATATTCACACAAAAGTTAACAAGATCGAGGCATAATGCAAGGCAAATTACATGCTAAAATATGGATTTTTAGCCAAACATCAGTCACGCGGTGACATAAGGTGGGCTAATGTGCGTGTAGCTATTTTGGGAAAATTAGTTTTAAAACTATCTAAATGTAAGGCTCATGCACCAGTATAAGGAAAGATTGTGCTTATGATTGTAAAACGAGATTACGAGGCGGTACCTCGGTAGTGATTCTTGTTGTTATCTCTCATTTACCTCACTTGTATTTGTCTTCATTGTTTCCTTGATGTTCTTATTATGTGTTCCTTCCTTTTAGCATTTACTACTTTAAATTTAGTTGTAGTCTATCTCGTTGTATTTATTGCCTCAATTTCTTCATTTACATTCTTAGACTGTATTATACTTGTTCAACTTCTTTTTCTTATCCTAGTAGGTGTTGTGACCTGGCCTCGTCACTAATCTACCGAGGTTAGTCTTGATACTTACTATGTACCATTGTGGCATACTCATACTATGCTCTGCACATCTTTTTGTGCAGACCTCATATCAGGTTAGGCACCAGCGAGTAGAGTATTCAGATCGGAGACTTCAAGGTATACCTACCGGCGTTCGAAGGCCTTGGAGTCACCCTCTGTCCTTGTTTCTTTTCTACTGCTTACTCTTACTTAGACAGTGATGTATTAGGGATTATTTTAGTATATTCATGTAGAGCTTATGACTTAGTGTCACCAGATTTTAGGAGTTATTTTTAGTTATATTATGGAGTTCTTTTATGATAGCTGGCTGGTTTAAATTTGAAGTTCTATTATTATTTCAGTTATTTCTTCATGTATGTTAGGGTTATCTAGTCTTAGAGGCTAGGTACCATCACGGCATCCTACGATGGAAAATTGGGGTTGTGACAAGTTGGTATCAAAGTTTAGGTTCATAGGTGTTATTAGTAAAAAGCGGGTTTAGTAGAGTCTCACAGATCGGTACGGAGACGTCTGTACTTATCTTCGAGAGGCTATAGAACTGTTAGGAAACTTCACTTCTTTGATTCCTTATCATGTGAATTTGTTGGCTTCGAAATTTTGAATCTCTGTCTTTCTATTCTCTCACAGATTATGAGGACATGCACCGCTGGATCCGAAGATCAGACACCACGCCCCCTGCTAGATTCGCGAGAGGCTGGGGCAGAGGCCGAGGAGGGGCACATGGTGCAACTAGAGAACCTGCCCGAGCTCCTACAGAGGAGCCACCATTAGATCCAATTGGGGAGCAGGCAGTTGAGGCCCCTATTACCACCCATGCACTTCAAGAGACCCTCGCACAGTTCTTGAGCAGTTTGGTACTCTAGCTCAAACGGGGTTGACTCCACTTGCACCTGCCACATCTCAGGATGGGGGAGGATCTCAGACTCCCACGACCCGTATCCCAGAGCAGCGGGTCCATGTTGATTAGGTCTCAGAGGTTATACTAGTGCAACTGGTTGTTCCAATTCAGCCTGAGGTTAGGGCAACAACATCTGAGGAGGTGCAACTTAGACTTGAGAGGTACAAAAAGTACCATCCTCCTACTTTCAGCAGCCTAGCTACAGAGGATGCAGATGGTTTTCTAGGGAAATGCCACCATTTTCTCCGCACCATAGGTATTGTGGAGACGAGCGTGGTTGCTTTTACTATATTTCAGATGTCGGGAGCAGCGTATCAGTGGTGGCAGGTGTACGATAAGGGTAGCCCAGCCGATGCAACTTCACTCACTTGGGCTCTATTTTCAGAGATGTTCTTGAGAGAATTGTTCCTCGGATCCTTCTGGATGAGTGGCGTGCGGAGTTTGAGCAGCTGCGCCAGGGTACTTTGACAACGTCAGAGTATGCTGTCAGGTTCAGTGAGTTGTCTAGACATGCACCTACCTTGGTTTCCATAGTCAGAGAACGAGTCCATCGATTCATCAAGGGGATCAACTACTTTATTGGATACAGCATGGATCAAGAGTTGGAGACTGATACCCCATATCAGCTGGTGTTGCACCCTATTTTGCACTAGTCAAGACAGGATTCAACTTGCGATTTCTCTGTTGTTGATGAAAGAAAGCTGCCACATAATATTTAAAGGTATACTAGGGTACCTATTTAATTACTAAGTTATATTCCTTATAGGTTTGCAAACCGGTGAGATTATAGGTAAGGGTTTTGTTCTTCTAAGGGTAAGGTGTTAGGCACCCCTTAAAATCTACCTGAGGTAACTCTATAGGACTTAGACTAATTTTAAGAAATCAGTTATTTATACTATCCTTAATTACTACTAAGGCATGAATTACTATATATTAAAGGAAGTATATATGTAAGACTTAGGAGGGATGTGAGATTGTAAAAAAACGTTAGTGAAGGTTAAGAGAGTTCTGAAAGTAGTCCATATTTTAAGGCTTGCAATTATTAAGTTATGAAAGTAATTAATTTAAAGAATAGATGATTGTATAAATTTAAACGATGTTCGTAAGAAAAGTGATTCTAAATGTACCTTGGTTTTAAAAATTCCGCAGAAGACAAATCTTTGAAAATTCATTTTGGTGACCGTTCCTTATTGTTTTTCATGAAAAATCTAGTTTCCTTCTTGGTAGCAAAGACCAACGATTCTTTTTCTAATTTCCTTTGAAAACGGGCTGCTATATTTTATTAGAATCCGAGTTTCAAAAATCTTTAAGAGAGGTGAGTGTACGAGATGAAGGCAAAGCACATAATCTAACATATTAAATACATGGTAATGATATATGATAAAACGACAAAGGCAGTAAGCAAAAATAATGAAGCAGTAAACTAGGCTACGGAAATAATGAGCATTAACCAAAGAAGTATGGGAGAGAAGACTGGACTCTGATGGTTGGGCCTCAATAAGGCAGGCCCAGCAATCAAGAGGCGCGGCTATAGCGGACTGGACTTTTCA
>AWOL01S0012836.1:94102-107910 GCA_000715115.1 Nicotiana otophora | reverse complement strand
CATTAAATTTTGACATATGCCCATTGGGGCTTTTGCGGAGAAGGTGAAGCAAATTTACTATATTAGCCAAAATTAGGCCAAGGTGGAGATTTGTAAAATATGGCCTTATTTTTAGGCTTTTTTATTTGTTAGCCTTGTTGGCACATTTGGAGCCTTTTATTTAAGGCCTTGTTGGCCAAATAAATGGCCTTGTATTTTGAGAGGATGTGGCCAATTGTTGGCCAAACATTTCTTTCTTCTCTTCCTATATAATGAGGACTCTCTACTCATTTGAAAATACACCAACAAGACTTGAGTCTTTATTTCTTGTTTCTTCCTTTCTTCCTTTATTAAGAGCGTTTTGTATGAGAATTAGTGTTGGGAAGCACTTGTGTGAACCCTTTTCTTTGGAGTGATCTTGTGAGGTTATTCTATTAGGGTATTTGGGATTAATTAGAGTGTTTATTCTAATTTTGTACTCTCTTTTGTACTCTTATTGTTATAGTAAATTACTCCTCTCCGCTTGTGGACGTAGGTCACTTTGACCGAACTACGTTAAATTTGTGTCTTCTTTATCTACTTTAATTGTCGTTGTTATCGACTTCCATTGTCTCTGTTATTGCCATTATACCGTTGTTTGGCTATATTCCGCAATACCCGGGTTCCCGATCCTAACAGTAACAATAACTAATAATTCAAAATATTTAAAAGGCATAAGATTGGACCATCGTTTTGGTAAAAATATGATGCTATTTATTAAGGGCGATCTCGTGGGCCGCGGTCCCGGTCCCTAAATTAACGGGGGAAACGGTTCCGGACTAAACATGCTTTTTGTAGGAATCGGCCCCACTAACAGCGGTCCAAACATGCTAAATGGGCCCAACGGCTATGCAGTTAAATTTTTTTTAATTAAGTAAAACTTAGAGACAAAAAGATGTTAAAAAAATATATAAGGCAATGCCTTGTAATTTTATTATAGAATTATAACCTAATTTTTTAATTCAAATTTAAAGACAAAAATATTGTAAAAAAAACATTCAAAGCAATGCCTTGTAATTTTATTATAACAATAAAAAATATGGCAACATCTTTTTTAGTCTTCCTTCCCCCTATGGAATGAGCACAACAAGGTGCTAATACTACCATTGAGAAGAAAAAGGAACTAATCAAGAAGTGCCAAAATACAAGTTACATACTAACTTTTGTTCATACAAGTTACATGCTATCTCTTAAAAACTTCATAAATCCTTCAAGGTTCGGAGGAAGTTCCGTTGGTGGCGGCGAAAAAGTAGCTTGTTCATCGCCACTTCTATTGTCGGACGAAGAAGCATCCTCAACAAGTTCAGCTAACATTTCTTCATAAGCTCCGTCTACCTCTGATTGTGATTCAGCAAGTCCAAAATTTCTTCTTTCTGAACAGATCCAATCTCAAAAAAGTACTGATTTTTTCATCGCTCATGGACTGTCTATGATCACCGATTTGAAGTCTTGCTTGACTGAAATTGCTCTCTGATATCACTGTTGAAGCATGAATAGTTAAAACGTCTCGGGCCATCCTTGAAAGAACCGGAAAGTATTTTTCTTTATCCTTCCACCATTGCAAAATATCAAAGGTGCCGTCGGGATTCACTTCCTCAAGTTGGTGCGACAAATAAATTTCAAACTCATTTAGTTTTGAAAAATCATTAATACTAGAACTAAAAGAACCCCTAGACCCCGCCCAAACACTAAGTCTTCTTACTCCCACAGTTCTTTTAGAAGATTACAACAACCAAACTTTCATACATGTTATTCTATCTAGTTGGACTAGTGGATGTATCATCGTCCTGTTGGGTTTCATCAAAATCAATTTTCTCATCATTATTTTCATTAATAGTATTATAATTGTTAGAATAAAGAGCATTCATTAATTCATGATTTAAAAATTCTCCGGGTGAAATATTATGACAAAATTTAGTGTCGCTAAATTGTAATAAACTATTATCAGTATCAAGAATAGCAGATGTAGGATGACTACGAGGTTTGGTTCGGGGAGCCGGGAGCAGGGGAGGAGGAACAACAGTACCACTAGATTCGCGGGTCTTCGATTTTTCCTTATTCTTACTTTTATCAAAAATATTTTTTTAAGAAAGACATATTAATTAATCAAGTAAAACAATTAAATAAAACAAACAAAATTATAATATTAAGACTTAAGAGTTGGAACGAGTTTACTGAATTGACGAACAACTTGTTGAAAATTGATTATCATTGAAGACTTGAAGACTCCAATTCACCAACTTCACAATTTTTTCACAAATTGTAACAACTTCAATATTTTTTGACTATTTTTTAGAATAAAGTAAGCAATAGTAGCAACCTCACAATTGTTTAACTATTTTTTTGTGATAAAGTAAACAATTGTAGCAAGTATATATGAAAATTATAGAGAGATTTTGATAGATTAATATTGTTTTTGTAAGAAAAATGAAAGAAAGAGGGGGTATTTATAGTAGAAAATAGGGAAAAAGTATAATACTAAAAAATTTGGGGTTAAAAATTAGTTTTTGTTTTTGGAGGGAGGGGGGAGGGGGGTTAAATGACTATTTGTTTAAGACCTAGTGACTATTTTTTAAAGACCAAACGACTATTATTTTTAAAAATAAATCTGTTGGGCCCTTTTGGTCCGATCCAAACAGTTCCAAAGCTAAAAATCGGCCCACAAGACCGGCATAAGCCCACTTATCACAGGCTAAATGATCCCAGCCCGTTTAGCCCGTGGTCCCGATCCAGTTGCCATCCTTACTACTTATATTAGCAAACACCCTCAGCTTGGACTGTAAGAAGAACTTTCACTCTCTCGTGAGACTCCTTTTGTGAATCTTTTCTAATAGAAATTACAATATCAAAGATCAATTTGAGTTCGGCTTTGTTGCATTGATGGCTGAAACTAAGGAAAAGCCGAGTTGAGAAAATAATCTGCCTTGTTTGAGTGCAATACTACATGGAACAAGGTTTTCAGTAACAGACTTTCTGTGGCGAAAGGTTTTCAGTAACAGACTTTCTGTGGCGACTCTTCTAGTCGCCACTAAAACTAATGCTACATGCGGCGGCCTAAGGTAAAAATCTAGTTTTAGTGGCGACCAAAAAGGTCGTCACAGAATCTCGTCACTGAAACCTTATTTAATGATCATAAATGTTAAAGTGAGTTGTTGAAGCAAAGTAGATTAATCTTTAAAGTACTACTTTTCTCGTAAAAAATATGGCTAATCGAAACTATTTTTGTATTTTTTTAAATTTTATTTTACATATAATTTGCACGAAAATTTTCCGCCAAGGCTTGGACCATGCATCTGCCACTATTGCATTGTTATTATTATTTTATTATTAGCTTTTGTGGCAATAAAGCTCACCACAAAAAGTAAATAAACATGCCACAAAATAGATTTTAGGAAGGTCATCAATCAAACCGGCAACATATAGCACTACTTCTGGGGGTAAATAATTATATAAAGAAGTCACCAGAGTAAATCGCATCATTAAAAACCTTATTTTATTTAGTTCTCTAACAATAATAAACGTTAAAATGGGTTGTTGAGTCCAAGTAGATTATTTTTTAAAGTATTACTTTTCTCATAGAAAAACTAATCGAAACCATTTTTTATATATTTTTATTTTACATATAGTTTTTTTTGAATTTTTTTCGCCAAGGCTTATGTGAATGTGCATCCACCCCTATTGCATTATTATCATTATTTTATTATTATTTTTTGTGATGCCTATTGCTATAAAAAGTAAATAAATGCGTCGCAAAATGTATTTTAGGTATGTCGCCTCATAAAACAGAAGATCACCCCACAACGTCGCCACTAAAAATCTTACTGATAAAAACAAACAGGTCAATTATTTAGCATTATGATTTTTACATTCCTCTTTCAAGGGACGTTCTACTGTAGTTGGTAAGGCTTTCGAATTAGCAGGAAACACTATCTTCTTTGTCCACATATTTTATTCTCTTTCATATTGAGCTATTACAGTTTTTCCTTCCTTTGTATAATGCATCGTATATATAACATTACAAAATGCAGTTCGCTTTATAGGCATGCCCAGGATTCAAGACAACCAATAGAATCTTTGATAATCTAGGATTTTAAACTTTTTGTGTAGATGGCAACTGCTACAAATCAAAACAGGAGCCACCTTTGGCCCTCGCAGACCATTATAGTAATTTGAATTCTTATATGTGAAATATTTTATGTTGTACACACTGACAACACGAGTAATGTTTACACAATTCGTGCAACTTAAATGGTAATAATTGGCTAATCTAATCAGCTTGAATAGCTACAAAAATGTGTCCCTGGTTCTAGGATGTTCCTACTAGTTTTGTTAGGCGCTTCCCAAGAGTATCTTAATTGATAAAGAGGCATTTGGGAAGTTACACCATATATATCTACAGAGTCTCTTTACACCATATATCCTAAAGATGAAAATTCTTAAAATAATTACTTCTTATAACTTATTTATCCTAATAGTCATGACTATATAGGGATAATATCCCTTAAATGTAGCTATAACTCAAGATAGTGAATTGAATATTGCTATTTACCTCTCTCCTATTGTTTACCCGAAAAATGGATAAAGTTTAATTTATACGTAGTTTCGAGAATATGTGACGTAACTTAATACAAATTGTAAGGATAAATAGAAATGTAAATATGGATTGCAGAGAATGCGAAGTAGATAAGGTTGTAAGGAAAAATGAATCTTAGGACTCAACAAATAGAATCAATTTAAGAAATCTGTAAGAACGATTCTTTACTGTAGAAGAATATAGCGTTTTTCATTACAATGTAAGCCCGAGGAAAAACTTGTCCTGCAGAAATGGTAACCAAGCCCTTTTATAGTGAAGGGATTTGGCTCTAAGCATAATAAAATAAACATTCAGTGGGAGACCCATGATAAGTCAGTTTTTTCACAATTTCTGCCAAAATTCTCTCTAGTGGGATTGCAACGGCTTTTGTCTGCGAGCTCGATTTTGCTAAGAGCCCTCGATTTTGGTTTGAGCTCGATCTCGACTCGAGCTCTTGATCTTGGTTCAAGCCAGATCCTGGTTCGAGCTCTCAAATTGATTCGAGGTCAATGTTGGTTGGTCTCTGGATTATAAGCATGATAGATCTACTCTGCATCATGGTTCGATTTGAATTCGAGCTTGATAATGATATTGAACTCGACACGGATCGCCCCCTCCCCCCCGGGTTCGAGGTTAGTTTGTTCCACCTTCGGGATCTTACTTCAATAGATCATCGTTTGAACTCGATCGGACGAACGAGGGCCGAAATCTATTTCGACCGTATACAGATAGTCCCCTCATTTCTCAGAAAGAATGTGGTAAGAAACAATATGATTTTTTAACGGCTCGATCAGATTATAACCTGACGTTTCCATTGGGTTCGACCATGACGTATCTGGTAGTTGTCCCATCGGTTTAGTCTTTCAAGGCATTTAATGCATGTCAGGCGGTGGTCGCCCACCGCTGATACTGAACCGCCATCGCTTGAACCTATAAATAACCCTTTCTTTTATCCTTTACCACTTTCACATCTTTTATCTTCCAAATTTCCCAAGTCCTTCTTCGTACTCTCCAACATACCAGTAAATATGTGATTTCTTTCTGCAAAAGCCCCTCTTCACTTCTACCAAATCTTTGTCACTTTTCTATATTCCTTACTTCTTAACTCAAAAATGGCAAAACATCACAAACCATCCCTCAGAAAGAGAAAGATTCCTCTTCACAGTGTGCCGCCGATGATACGCCGACTGATTTCAAGGTTGATAAAGTCTCATCGGTTCCTGGTCGATGTGAACCGGTGTCGAGGTATATATGTTCGATAACCGAGAAGCACCTCCAACAACTAAAGAAAGATTGCAATTGGGATAAAAAAGAAATAATGATTCATTCTTCTGACGAAGATATCACTTCGCACGTGAGGGGTTTTTTGAATGTGTATTCTTATCCTTTCACGTTGGGTCCCCTCGATTCCGTTATCATTGATTTATGTCGTCAATACCAAATAACCCTACCCCAGGTCCACCCTTCCTTTTGGCGGATCGTTATCCTCATCCGATATTTCGTGAGCAAAATCGAGGGGATGCCGTTCACCCTTGACCATCTTATCCGATTATACCGTCCTCGACTTTTTTGAGGAGGGTTAATAAAACTTCAGCGTCGGGCTACCAAGGCTCTGTTCTCGAGTATTGACGAGGACATGAACCGGGGTTGGATGGGAAGGTTCGTTCGAGTAAGGACTTTGGACTTGATTCCGACTGAAAAGATGCCCTTTCCCGAGAAGTGGAATATGAAACGTAAGTGTGATCCTGCTGTTACTTCTACTTTGTTCTTTCATTTCTTCTCTTATCGACACTCCTCTTTTTGTGATGTAGCGGTTCCCTGGATGCCCGGAGCAGTTCCTGATCTCAAGAACTGGGTACGAGCTCTTGTTTTGACCTCCACATATGCCGAGAGCTCATAGCGTGATTTGTCAAAGGGTCGGTGGGAGGCCAAAAATCATGGTAAGCCCATTTCTCATACTCTTTGATGATTCGAATGAGGTGGTTTTCAAAACATTTTATTAAGGTTTTCCATATGCAGGTTTAGGTAAAGATGCGGCTTTGAGGCCCTTGTCCAACGAGGAAGAAATTTCGGCCTCTGTCCCAAAGTCGGTGAAGAAAAATAAAAGGAAAAGAACCTCCGTTCCCGAAGATCCAAAACCGAAGAAGAGGATGGCTCATAAGCCGAACAAGAATGCCATTCCTTTGACCGTGAAATCCGTTTTGTGCCTAAGGGATGAAGATGAAGAAGAAAACGATGAGTCCGCGCTGGCGTTCCGAATGAAGAGAACCACCGACGCCTCATCGGCAGCTGGATCGATGATGCTTCATGAGGCTCCGCCTCGAACTGAGGATATATCGGAGAAGGATTCGGGTAGAGTCCCCGAACTATCATATATCGAAGACGCATCTCATCGGAGTCAATGGGTAGGGGATATGACCGAAGGGGCCCTCGAACCCCTTTGAACCGAGGAGAATGCTCCAGGCGATTCATTTGGGGCAGCAACAATCGAGGATTCGCCTACCTTTCCCGCTTTTACTGCAGGGGTGATTTAGGAAGCCCAAGCTCTGGGAGCCCTCGATCTAGACAGGCCTCACGATGAAGAAGATCCCTTTCGTGACCTGTTTACCGGCATTGAGGACGTTGCCGGTGCTGGTGATGAATCAGATCTTTTTCATGGGTTGCGGCAGACATTGAATCAGGTGAGCTTTTAAAATTATTTTGTCGGTACTACCTTTATGTTCACTTTTTGTTAACTTCGCTTCTTGTTTCTTTGTAGGCAGCGGCAGTTCATCGAGAAGCATGTTCTCGATCCCAAAATGAGCTGCATCGATACGAGGACAACCTATAACGGGCTACTGATGAGAGGAACTCCCTTAAACTCTCCTTAGGGCAGAGAGAAGAGGAAATAAAAGACCTCCGAGCTGAGCTGGCCAAGGCTTATTGAGATCAGACCGATTTGTCTGAGAAGGTAATGATACTTTTGAAAGCCTATGGACTTGATAGCGAAACGATAGCTAACATTTCGATCTCACAACTGCAGCAAAAAATCGAGATGACCGGGAAGCTTCGTGAGGAGCTCGACGGGATAAAAATAGAGTTTTTGCGGTGGAAAGAAGGTATGGACCGCTTTGCTGCAAAGAAAGAAACTGCTCGAGCCGAGTTATCATCGTCCGAACGCCAACTTCAGAAAATGAAGGAAAAAGGCCTGGTTCAAGAAAGAATAATAGAGGAGCTTGAGGATCGGTTGGCCTCTGTGCTTGACAAGGCCAAATTTGATGCCAAAAAGGCAAAGGACGATGCAGATGCACTCGTGGCCGTCTATCGGGCCGATGCTAAAGCTGCCCAAGTCCAAGAAAGAGAGGCAGCCGAGTCCACCGATACTCGAGCACATTAGGTCACCGAACTTGCTAAGTGTCGACCCCGAAGGAAAAACCTCGAGGAGATCTATGCTCATGGTTTCGATCTCGCTGAAGAGATAAAAAGGGCCAAAGAACTCGAAACCGATGCTGAAGCTCTGGTTTTTGATGGCGATGATGATGATGATGATGGGAGCAAGAGCGGATCCGAGAATGGGGCGGAGCCTGATAAAGAAGAGACCGCTCCTGACCGAGAAGTTTAGTTCTTAGTTTTTACGTTGTAATCAACCATGCAGATAAATTTATATATAGATATATCCCCTTTTTTTGCTGACTTGCTTCTGTTTTTGTTTGGTGTCTTGTGAGGACTTTATTCACACCTTATAAATGTTTTCACAAGGATTTAAACAACTTAATCCAATTTGTACTTCGTAGCCTTTGTAACCGAGCGAGCGCTTACTCAAACTTGGAGCGATGTAGCCATTAGGCTTATTAGTTGAGTCAATGATTCGAGCTCGAAGAGATATAGCCCGTAGGCATAATGGTCGAGTGAGTGCTTGCTCGAACTCGAAATAAAAGTAGCCCGTAGGCTTAGTAGTCGAGTGAATGATTCGAAGTCAAAGTAGTGTAGCCCGTAGGCGTAATGGTCGAATGAGTATTTGCTCGAACTCGAAATAAAAGTAGTCCGTAGGCTTAGTCGAGTGAATGATTCGAACTCGAAGTAATGTAGCCCGTAGGCGTAATGGTCGAGTGAGTGTTTTCTCGAACTCAAAATAAAAGTAGCCCGTAGGCTTGGTCGAGTGAATGATTCGAACTCGAAGTAATGTAGCCCATAGACGTAATGGTCGAGTGAGTGTTTGCTCGAACTCGAAATAAAAGTAGCCCGTAGGCTTAGTCGAGTGAATGATTCTAACTCAAAGTAATGTATCCCGTAGGCGTAATGGTCGAGTGAGTATTTGCTCGAACTCTAAATAAAAGTAACCCGTAGGCTTAGTCGAGTGAATGATTCAAACTCGAAGTAATGTAGCCCGTAGGCATAATGGTCGAGTAAGTGTTTGCTCGAACTCAAAATAAAAGTAGCCCGTAGGCTTAGTCATGTGAATGATTCGAACTCGAAGTAATGTAGCCCGTAGGCATAATGGTCGAGTGAGTGTTTGCTCAAACTCGAAATAAAAGTAGCCCGTAGGCTTAGTCGAGTGAATGATTCGAACTCGAAGTAATGCAACCCGTAGGCGTAATGGTCGAGTGAGTGTTTGCTGTAACTCGAAATAAAAGTAGCCTGTAGGCTTAGTCGAGTGAATGATTCGAACTCGAAGTAATGCAACCCGTAGGCGTAATGGTCGAGTGAGTGTTTGCTGTAACTCGAAATAAAAGTAGCCTGTAGGCTTAGTCGAGTGAATGATTCGAACTCGAAGTAATGTAGACCATAGGCGTAATGGTCGAGTGAGTGTTTGCTCGAACTCGAAATAAAAGTAGCCCGTAGGCTTAGTGGTCGAGTTTATCTTTATTCTGATTGGATAATAAATCTCCAAATAAAGGTAAAGAGGAGGACTTTCTTTGCAAGTCATTATACATGTGTTCATGTTTCATGTCTGGGTTCGGGCCAACTACATAAGCATGGTTCGTTTTGATCATTTTGGCTCTTACAACTTTTCCTATTGGAACCCCGTTGTTGCGAAATAACTTTCTTGCATCAGAACTTGATATATTTAAGGGCTAATGCCCCCCCCCCCAGTATTTGAGGTCTATTGTACCGAGGCCTCGGATACTTTTGTAAGTGCAGCACGATCATTGGTTGCTTCATTAAAAACCTTATCGAAAAACCCATTTGGGATAAAACCGGTCTAAGGGAAAAAGAATGCAACGCGTGCTTTCAGGCGAAGGATCCATCTTAGCTCTTGTTCGGACTTCTGCAGGGGTCAGTTTTGTAAATGAATATGAAAGGATCGTACCTTAGCAGTAGTATCGTTTTATATATGACACATTTCAATTGCTTGATAGCTGTTTGCCGTTTATAATGCCGAGCCTGTATGATCCCCTTTCCGACGTTCTCGAGAACCTGATATGGTCCTTCCCAATTTGGTCCTAGTTTTCCTTCGTTCGAATTTCAGGTATTGATGGTGACTTTCCTTAATACTAAGTCCCCGGGCTTGAAATGGCGGAGCTTGATTCTTCGATTATAATATCTTTCGATTCGCTACTTTTGGGAGGCCAATTAGACAAGAGCAGCTTCTCGTCTTTCGTCTGATAATTCGAGGCTGGTATTCATAGCCTCGTTATTTGATTCTTCCACCGTGAATTGATATCTGGTCCTGGGTTCACCGACTTTGACTGGTATTAATGCTTCGGACCCATATACTAAGGAGAATGGGGTCGCCCCCGTACTGGATTTTGACGTTGTCCGATATGCCCAAAGGACTTCGGGCAGGATTTCTCTCCACTTTCCTTTAGCGTCGTTCAACCTCTTCTTTAGGTTTTGAATGATAGTTTTATTCGTTGATTTGGCCTGTCCGTTCCCACTGGGGTGGTCCGGTGTTGATAATATCCTTCTTATTTTGTTGTCTTTGAAGAATTTTGTTACTTTGCTTCCAACGAATTGTTTTCCATTGTCACATACTATTTCGGCGGGTATCCTGAATCGGCAGACGATATGATCCCAGATAAAGTCTATAACTTCTTTCTCTCTTGTTTTCTCGAATGCCTGCGTTTCAACCCATTTAGAAAAATAGTCAGTCATAAATAAAATAAATTTGGCTTTACCTGGGATCGATGGCAGAGGGCCAACGATATCCATTCCCCATTTCATGAACGGCCATGGGGATAGGACTGAGTGAAGTTACTCTCCGGGTTGATGGATTATTGGCGCAAACCTTTGACATTTGTCACATTTTCGAATAAATTCCTTCGTATCTTTGCCCATATCGATCCAATAGTACCCTGCTTTGATTATTTTTCGAACTAATGTATCGGCACCGGAGTGATTCCCACAAGTGCCCTCGTGCACTTCCCGTAGGATGTAATTAGTATCTCCCGGACCCAAGCATACTGCCAACGGTCCGTCAAATGTCCTTCGATATAGCGTTCCATCCGAAGCCAACGTGAATCGAGCAACTTTAGTCCGTAGGGCCCTAGAATCTTTAGGGTCCGACGGGAGCTTCCCGCTCTTTAAGTATTCAATATACTTATTTCTCCAATCCCACGTTAAACTTGTAGAATTTATCTCGGCGTGACCTTTTTCGATTACTGATCTTGAGAGTTGAACGACAGACCCCGAACTCAAGTCACCTTCCTCGACCGATGATCCCAAATTTACAAGTGCAGCAGCCTCACTGTTTTGCTCTCGTGGAATATGCTGTAACGTCCATTGTTTGAAATGGTGCAAAGTGACATGTAGTTTATCCAAATACCATTGCATTCTATCCTCTCGAACTTCGAAGGTTTTGTTTACTTGACTTACCACCAGCAAGGAGTTCAGCATGTAGGTTCGCCTCAATGGCTACATGCGAATTGATATCAATTGGTGCTCTAATTCGAGCTCCAACGGTGTTCGCAAGTGGTTTTTCAATACTGGATGTCAAGTTGTTGTTTTCGTCTTGAAGACCGGCCCCGTTATCGATCGGTGAAGCCAATTGATTGATGGTTATTCGTAGCTGATCCGAAATTCAAGATGTTTTTGGAAATAAGCGCAAAGCACAATGGCGTGTCTTTTCAGATTTGTATCAAATAACCACTGTTATCCTCGGCCCCACAGTGGGCACCAAACTGTTTACCCGAAAAATAGATAGAGTTGAATTTATACGTAGTTCCGAGGATATGTGTCGTAACTTAATATAAATTATAAGGATAAATAGAAATGTAAATATGGATTGCAGAAAATGCGAAGTAGATAAGGTTGTAAGGAAAAATCAATCTTAGGACTCAACAAATAGAATCAATTTAAGAAATCTGTAAGAACTATTCTTTACTGTAGAAGAATATAGCATTTTTATTACAATGTAAGCCTGAGGAAAAACTTGTCCTGCAGAAATGGTAACCAAGCCCTTTTATAGTGGAGGGATTTGGCTCTAAGCATAATAAAATAAACATTCAGTGGGAGACCCATGATAAGTCATATTTTCCATAATTTCTGCGAAGATTCTCTCTAGTGGGAGTGCAACGGCTTTTGTCTGCGACCTCGATTTTGCTTAGAGCCCTCGATTTTGGTTTGAGCTCGATCTCAACTCGACTCGAGCTCTTGATCTTGGTTCAAGCCCGATCCTGGCTCGAGCTCTCGAATTGATTCGAGGTCAATGTTGGTTGGTCTCTAGATTATAAGCATGATAGATCTACTCTGCATCATGGTTCGATTTGGATTCGAGCTTGATAATGATATCGAACTTGACACGAATCGCCCTCCCCCGGGTTCGAGGTTAGTTTGTTCTACCTTCGGGATCTTACTTCGATAGAGCATCGTTCGAACTTGATCGGATGAGCGAGGGCCGAAATCTATTTCGACCGTATATACCTATTAAAGCCAATTACTCAAGTTTATCATATTCCTAAAAATTGAAAAACACTTACCTTTTGCACAATACAAACTCTTCAAAGTACGAAATTAAATATAAATCACACAATAAATAGCAATATTCAATTTACAACATGGATAATATTTAGTTTATATATTCAATAAATATACAGTAATATACGTAATCATGAAGAGGCATATTCATTTTTATATTGATAATATTTAATTTAAAACTTTGAGCATTCACTACATCTATGTTACAACATGTACTCTAATATTCATTTTTTATGTTATTATGATTATTCCACTCATACATTCAACTTAATTTTCGATTTACAACAAAGTATTCTAATGTGTATAGTAATATTCAAAACATAATCAACAATATTCAATTTATATGGAAATATTAGAGTATTCTATTAAAGTGCCCAATTAAAATCTAATACAACATCAACACTACTAAAATTTTTGTGATTACCCGATAGGTCACTTTGAGTTTTAGCCTCTATTTTAGTATTTTGAGACATCGACTAGCTCCGTTTAGTGTTTCTTAATTTGCGCGTACAGTCCGTGTCTTGTTCCGAAAAATTTTTATGTGAAAGATTGAAAAAAATATTAAATTTTGCCTTAAAAGTTATTTGAGTTGACTATGATCAATATTTTATGTAAACGAACCTGATCTGTATTTTGACGATCCCGGTGGGTCCGTATCGTGATTTGGGACTAGGGCGTATGACCAGAATTGAATTCGAAAGCCCTAACTTGAATTTACATGATTTATTGAAAACTAGCAATTTGAAGGTTTAAAGAATTCCTAAGTTTGACCGTAGGTTGACTTTATTGCTACCGAGTTCGGATTTTGGTTCATGGATTTGGAATAGGTTCATTTCATTATTTATGACTTTGTCTGCAAAATTTGGTGCAAAACGGAGTTGATTTGACGTGATTCGGACGCCCGGTTGTAAATTTGCATGTTCTTGAATTTCTTTGAAAATTTTATTTATTTTGATGTCTGATTCGTAGTTGTACGTGTTATTTTGGTATTTTAATCGCGCGTGCAAGTTCGTATGATATTTTTGGACTTGTGTGCATGTTCAGTTTGGAGCCCAAGGGGCTCGAGTGAGTTTCAGTCGCGTAGCAGATTACTTGATAGAGTTAGGAGTCTGCTGGTTTTTTTGCACAAGTCTCAGTTCTCGCAATTGCGTTCTTAGGATCACATTTGCGATAGTAGGAGGAACTCTATCAGTTTCGCATTTGCGAACAGATTATTCGCATTTGCGATGGGGTGAGCTGATTCGCATTTGCGATCAAAGTTGTCGCATTTGCGGAAGGTCCCATGTTTGCATTTGCGATGAGGGCAGAGGTTGGGGGGGGG
>AWOL01S0012836.1:15984-83463 GCA_000715115.1 Nicotiana otophora | reverse complement strand
TAACAATAATATTTTTCCACAATAAAGAGCTCACGACTCATGTCAAAATAATTCAACAATAATATTTTTCCACAATAAAGAGCTCACTGCTCCATTACAGTGAGTACGAAAATCTTACAAAAATATTCAGGAGTAAATAATTTAGGAAAATAATATTTCAAAATCTTCAATACGTTGCTTCAATATAAAGTTTAAAAATGTCAAATACTTCATATTAATAATATTTAATTTAAAGAAAATCAACCTTCAAATAATGCACAAAATAAAAGAAACCAAGTTCCAACTAAACAGATAAAACAATTAGCAGGAAAAGGTAAAGCAAATTTAAAATATAAACATTAAATCAATAATGAAGAATATAATAAAATAAAATAATTTAATTAATGTGCAACAATGATCTACACAATTTAAAACATAATCTTTCACATTTAGCCCGTATACACACTCGTCACCTCGTGTACACGACTTTTCAGATATTACAATTATCAATCCTAGGGGGAATTTTCCCTACACGAGGTTAGACAAGTCACTTACCTCGACTTGCTCTAATTTAACTAAGTATTATGCTTTTTCCTCGATTTTTCGACTCCGATCGACTCGTATCTAGTCATAATTAATTCGATATAGTCAACAAAAATTATAGTAATCAATTTCATAAGAAAATATTACATTTTTCAATGAAATCCGAAATTAGCTCAAAATTTGCTCGTGGGGCCCACATCTCGGAATCCCGCACAACTTACAAAATCCGATAACTCATTCAATTACGAGTCCACCTATACCAATTTTATCAAATTCCGATAACAACTCGACCTCCAAATCTTAAATTTTCAGTTTTGAAAGATTTTGCAAAAATCTTGATTTTTCTTCCATAAATTCACGGATTCATGATGTAAATGAGTATGGAATCATGAACTATTAATCAATATAGGATAAGGAATACTTACCCCAATGTGTTCTCGTAAAAATCGCCCAAAAATCTCCCAAGAACCGTGCTCTAAAAATCCAAAATGAAATGAAGGAAATGACCATTTTTGGTCCTTAAGTTTCTGCCCATCTGTCACTAAAAGTCCATTTTCCGTCACTAAAAGTCCACCAGAACTTGCTTGTACCAGCCTTCCTTCAATCGATCATAACTTTATGTACAAATGTCCCAATGATGACTGGTTTAACTTTATAGAAACTAGAATCAAACGACTACAACTTTTATGTTTTGAAAGTTTTCCGATTCCTTATGAATTGCGAGATATAAGCTTCCAAAGTCGGCTCCGCGCATCAGAAATTTCTGGTGAAACTGCTCTACCAGCCTTTATTCAATCCACCATATCTTTCTGTACAAATGTCTAAATAATGAATGGATTAACTTTCTGGAAACTAGTATCAAACGCCTACAACTTTCGTGTTTTTGAAAATTTTTTGATTCCTTATGAATTGCGAGATACAAGCTTCCAAAGTTGGCTCCACTCACCAGAAAGTTTTGGCGAAATTTCTACAAATTTCCAGCAACCCTCTTTGTCCGAAATCCATTCCGTTTACCTTCCGAAATCCACCCGAGACCCTCGGGACCTTAACCAATTATTCCAACATGTCCCAAACTACAATAAGAACTTAGTCGAGGCTTCAAACCATATCAAACAACATCAAAACAACGAATCGCACCTCAAATCAAAATCTATGAACTTTGAACTTTCAAATTCTATATCTTGTGCTGAAACACATCAAATCAATTCAGAATGACTTCAAATTTTGCACATAAGTTATAAATGACATAACAGACCTATTCCAATTTCCAGAATCGGATTCCGACCTCGATATCAAAAGGCCAACCCCTCGGTCAAACTTTCCAAAAATTCAACTTTTGGCATTTCAAGCCTAATTCCACTACGAACTTCCAAATAAAATTCTGATCATGCTCCTAAGTCTAAAATTACCATACAGAGCTGTTGAAATCATCAAAAATCTATTATGGGGTCGTTTGCACATAATTTGATATCCGGTCACTATTTGAACTTAAACTTTTAAGTTTTCATCAAAATTTCATATCTCGGACTAGGGACCTTGGAATTTAATTCCGGGCATACGCCTAAGTCCCAAATCACGATAGGACCTACCGGAACTATCAAAACACTAATCCGAGTTCGTTTGCTCAAAATGTTGACCAAAGTCAACTCAGTTGAGTTTTAAAGCTCTAATTCACATTGTAATCCATTTTTCACCTGAAAACTTTCAGAAAATTTTACGGACTGCGCACGCAAGTCGAGAAATGATAAATAGTACTTTTCGAGGTTTTAGAATACAAAATTAATTATTAAATTTAAAGATAACATTTTGGGTCATCACAGATTTTCACGGAAAAATATTGGGGTAATTATTCCTTATCCTATATTGATTGTATTTTATGATTCTATACTCATTTCTATCATGAATCCATGAAATTTTGGGGAAAAAAAATCAGATTTTTATAAATCTTCCAAAAATAAAAATTTAAAATTTGACGGTCCATTTGACATCGGAATTGGATAATTTTTGTGTGGTTGAACTCGTAGCGGAACGGGTGTTCGGACTTTGCGAGATTTTTTGGGATTTGAGACATGGGTCCCACTGTCGAATATTAAAATAAATTTTTAATTTTTATCCGGAAAATTAGTAAATTCATATGGAATTAATTCCTATGATTCGTATTGTGTATATCGAATTGTTTGTCAATAGACTTGCAAAGCGAGGTAAGTGTCGTGGTTAACTTTGACTTGAGGGAATAAAATCCTTAAATTATTTGTTATGTGAAATGCATGTGAATGACGTAAAGGCGAGGTGACGAGTGTCTATACCTCGTCAAATTAATTGTTTGGATAATTATTTGAATATCCTGAATTTGTTTTAATACACGAATTAATTGTTATAATAATTGTTTCTCTCCTATTCTTTGGCAAATATTAATTCTTGAATTCCTGCAATAATTGCTACATACTGATTTGATTTATGTGTCTTAATTGTTACTTGTCATTTAGCATATTAAATATTAAGCTGCCTATTTTCTTCACGATTTTTATAATTAATTGTTAATTGCCATTGTTTGTTCATAAATAAATTATAATTATTGTGTGCCTTGATGCTTAATAGTTTCTCATTGGACGTGGTATTTATTGGAGTAATATTTATTACATTTATGAGTTGTTAAAATATATTGGGGGAACATGTTGCACGCTGCAACGGAAATGAAAGTAAATATATCTATATTGGGGGATCGGATTGCACGCCGCAACAGACTTATTTAAAAGTCTATATATATACTAGATTAAAATAAATATATTGAAGGATTGAAAATGAATATATTGTGGGAGCGGTTTGCATGCTGCAACAGAAATTGATTAAAATAATAATTGGTTATGACTGCTGAGTTGCCTCAACTATTAGAAATGAGTTACCTGATTTAATTCTATTATTAGGGTTATTACTATTATTGCGTACAGGTTAATGTAAGAGACCTGCCTTAGCCTCGTCACTACTTCGTTGAAGTTAGGCTCGGCACTTACTAGTACATGGGGTCGATTGTACTGATATTACACTCTGCACTTCTTGTGCAAATTTCGGAGTTGGTCCCAGTGGCGTACCATAGACTTGCTCATATTTCAGCTACCATAGGAGACTTGAGGTATAGCTGCACGGCGTCCGCAGTTCTGAAGTCCCTGTCTATTTTTCTTTAGCTGTGTGTTTGTTTCCAGACAACTTTATTTTATTTAGACCTTTATTTGCATTATTCTAGAAGCTCATGAACTTGTGACACCAATTCTGGGATGGTATTTAAACACCATTATTTTTATGGATTATTCACTACATTTCAGACCTTACTTCCGCATTTATTTCATTGTTATTAATAAGTTTAAAAATTGTTTTAAAATGGATAATATTATTCTAACATTGGCTTGCCTATCAAGTGAAATGTTAGGCGCCATCACGGTCCCGAAGGTGGGAATTTTGGGTCGTGACAGTTGGTATCAGAGCACTAGGTTACATAGGTTTCACGAGTCACGAGCAAGCTTAGTAGAGTCTGAGGGATCGGTACAGAGATGTCTGTACTTATCTCTCAGAGGCTATGAAGTTTAGGAACAATATCACTTCTTTCTTATTCTGTCGTGCAATTTTATTCGATCATCGATGATTGAAACATTCTACTTTTATTCTCTCGCAGATGGTGAGAACACGTAATATATCTATCGATGGACAGGGACCAGAGCCCCCAGTGGTAACTATGGCCAGGGGTAAAGGTCGAGGCTGAGGTCGTGCTAGAGGCAGAGGCAGAGCTCAGTCTAGAGCTCGAGCAGCTGCACCTGTTGTAGAACCTCAGGTGGATCTTAAGGAGTAGGTTCCAGTTCAGATCGTACCAGTTGGACCAGTTCAGGTCCCGGAAGGATTCATAGCTACTCCAGTGCTTCAGGACGCTCTAGTTCATTTGGTGAGTCTTATGGAGGGCGTGGCCCAGAATGGAAAATTTCTAGTGGCACCAGCCGTCTCACAGGCTGGGGGAGGAGCACAAACTCCCACTACTCCCGCTCTGTAGCAGATGGCTCCCCAGAATCAGGCTCCAGCAGTCCCGCCAGTTGAGGTAGTTCAGCCAGTTGTTACGGCACAAACCGGTGATAGGCTCGCCATGTCTTTTGAGGCCTTATTGAGACTGGATAAGTTCAGTAAGCTCTTTCCAGTTCACTTCAGTGGTACCCCTTCTGAGGACCCACAGGATTATCTTGACCGCTGCCATGAGGTGCTGCGGAACATGGGTATAGTTGAGATCAATGGGGTTGATTTTGCTGTATTTTAGATGATGGGTTCCGTCAAGAGGTGGTGGAGAGATTATACATTGACCAGACCAGTTGGATTGCCTACACTTACCTGGGAGCAGTTCTCTCAGCTATTTCTGGAGAAGTTCTTCCTATCACACTGAGAGAGGATTTCCGCAAGCAATGTGAGCGTCTACAACAGGGCAGCATGACTGTTACTCAGTATGAGTCCCATTTTGTGGATTTGAATCATCATGCTCTCCTTTTACTACCTATTGAGGGAGTGAGAGTGAGGAGGTTTATTGAGGGACTCACTCACCCTATCAGGCTTCAGATGGCCAAGGAGACCGGGAGCGAGATTTCAGTTTAGGCAGCTTCTAATGTCGCGAGGAGGATCGAGATGGTTCTTGCACAGGAGAGAGGGCAGAGGTCTGATAAGAGGCCTCATCAGTTCGGTGGTTTTAGTGGTCCCTCGCCTGGAGGCAGGGGTAATTTTGGTAGGGGTGATCCTCCTAGACCGTTTCATTCAGCACTTCATGTATCTCCCGGTGCTTCAGGGAGTCACGGTCCTATTATGCCTTACTCTGGGCAGCCAACATTTAGTGCACATTCAGCCCCTATCATTGCACCACCACTCCAGAGTTACTACAGGGGTTATCTGGCCAATTTATATCAGCTTCTGCTTCAGCATCCACGACGTCAGGATGGGTATTATGAGTGTGGGAACATTGGTCACATCAGGAGGTATTGCCCTAGGTTGGCGAGTAATAGATCTTGGCAGGATTCTCGTGCCATCATACCAGCATGGTTGCTTCACCGCCTGCTCAACCAAATAGAGGCAGGGGTCATGCAGCTAGAGGTGAAGGTCAAGCCATTAGAGGTGGAGGTTAGACCGTTAGAGGTGGAGGCCAGCTAGTTAGAGGTCATCCCAGAGACGCAATTCAGAGTGGTGGGGTCCAACCTCAATTTTATGTTTTTCCAGCTAGGCCTGAGGCCTAGTCATCTGATGATATGATCATAGGTATTATTCCACTTTGCCATAGATATGCTTCAATTCTATTTGATCCAGGATCTACTTATTCCTATGTGTCCTCCTATTTTGCTTCATATTTGGTTGTGCCTTGTGATTCTCTGAGTGCTTCTGTGTATGTATCTACACCGATGGGAGACTCTGTTGTAGTATATCATATCTATCGTTCGTGTGTGGTTACTATTGATAGTCTTGAGACTAGTGTGGATCTTCTACTTCTTGATATAGTAGATTTTGATGTCATCTTGGGTATAGATTGGCTGACACCTTATCATGCTATATTGGATTGTCATGCCAAGACAGTGGCCCTAGCCATGCCGGGGTTACCTCAGTTAGATTTGAAAGGAACTCCTGGTCATTCTGCCAGCAGGGTTATTTCTTATATGAAAGCTCGACGTAGGGTAGAGAAAGGGTGTCTAGCCTATTTGGCTTATATTCGCGAACCCAGTGAGGATGTCCCTTCTATGGTCTTAGTACCAGTTGTTCATGAATTTCTAGAAGTATTTCCTGTAGATATGCCGGTGATGCCACCCAACAGAGATATTGACTTTTGTATTGATTTGGCTCCGGGCACTCAGCCCATTTCTATTCCACCATACCGTATGGCCCCGCTGGAGGTGAAAGAATTGAATGAGCAGTTACAAGACTTGCTTGATCAGGGATTCATTAGACCCAGTATCTCGCCCTGGGGTGCACCAATACTATTTGTAAAGAAGAAATATGGCTCTATGCGGATGTATATAGATTATCGATAGTTGAGCAAGGCCACTAGCAAAAAGAAATATCCGTTGCCAAGAATTGATGAATTATTTGATCAGCTTCAGGGTGCAAAGATATTTTCAAAGATCGATTTGAGGTCTAATTACCATCAGTGGAAGATTAGGGCATCTGATGTCCCTAAAACAGCTTTTCGGACTCGATATGGGGCATTACAAATTCCTAGTGATGTCATTTGGATTGACAAATCCCCAGCAACATTTATGGATTTGATGAATCGGGTATTCAAGCCTTATTTGGATTATTTTATGGTTGTATTCATTGATGATATCTTGATTTACTCCAGCAGTCAAGAGGAGCATGAGCAGCATCTTCGGAGTGTGCTTCAGACTTTGAAGAATAATCAGTTATATGCCAAATTTTCAAAATGTGAGTTTTGGTTAGACTTAGTTGCCTTTTGGGGCATGTTGTATCCGCAGAATGCATAAAGGTAGATCCTAAGAAGATTGAGGCTATTCAGAATTGGCCTAGACCTACTTCAGTTACAGAGATCCGGAGTTTCCTGGGTTTGGCAGGATATTATCATCGGTTCATGGAAGGGTTTTCATCTATAGCAAGCCTATTGATCAGACTGACCCAGAAAGATGTCCCATTCAAATGGTCAGAACGAGTGTGAGTTGATCTTTCAGAAGCTCAAGACCGCTTTGACTACGGCACCAGTGTTGGTATTACCCACAGGTTCAGGATCGTATACGGTATATTGTGACGCATCTCACATTGGGCTTGGTGCAGTATTAATGCAAGATGGCAGGGTGATTGCATATATGTCGCGGCAATTGAAAGTTCACGAGAAGAATTTCCTGTTCATGACTTAGAATTGGCAGCCATTGTTCATACACTGAAGATTTGGAGGCATTATCTCTACGGTATCTCATGTGAGGTATTTACTGATCATCATAGCCTTCAGTATCTGTTCAAACAAAAAGACCTTAATTTGAGGCAGAGAAGATGGTTGGAATTGTTAAAAGACTATGATATCACCATTTTGTATCACCTCATAAAGGCCAATGTGGTGGCCGATGCTTTGAGTAGAAAGGTTGTGAGTATGGGCAGCCTTCCTTATATTCCGGTTGGTGAGAGACCGTTAGTTACAGATGTTCAGACTTTGGTTAACCAATTCGTGAGGTTAGATATTTCAGAACCCAGTCGGGTTCTAGCTTGCACAGTCGCTCGGTCTTCTTTATATGAGCATATCCAAGAGCGACAGTATGATGATCCTCATTTACTTATCTTTAAGGACACAGTGCAGCACAGTGATGCCAAACAGGTTGCTGTGGGGGAAGATGGAGTTCTATGAATGCAGCGTCGTATTTGTGTGCCTAATGTTGACGGGCTTCGTGAATTAATCCTTAAAGAGGCACACAGTTCCAGGTATTCTATTCATCCAGGTACTGCCAAAATATATCAAGATTTGCGGCAACATTACTGGTGGAGGAGAATGAAAAAGGATATAGTTGCATATGTAGCTCGGTATCTGAATTGTCAGCAAGTTAAGTACGAGCATCAGAGACCTGGTGGTTTGCTTTAGAAGTTAGAAATTCTTGAGTGGAAATGGGAGCGTATCACTATGGATTTTGTTGTTGGACTCCCACGGACTCAGAGAAAATTTGATGCAGTTTGGGTTATTGTGAACAGGTTGACCAAGTCAGCACATTTCATTCCAGTGGCAGTTACCTATTCTTCAGAAAGGTTAGCTGAAATTTACATTCGTGAAATTGTTTGCCTTCACGGTATGCCCATGTCTATTATTTCAGTTCGAGGTACATAATTTACCTCACACTTTTAGAGGGCTGTACAACGTGAATTAGGCAAGCGGGTTGAGTTGAGTGCAACATTTCATCCACAGACAGACGGACAGTCAGAGCGCACTATTCAGATATTGGAATATATGCTTCGCGCTTATGTTATAGACTTTGGAGGTTCTTCGGATCAGTTCTTACCACTTGCGGAGTTTGCTTATAATAATAGCTACCAGTCAAACATTCAGATGGCTCCATATGAGGCATTATACGGGAGGCGATGTCGTTCTCCAGTTGGGTGGTTTAAACTGGGAGAGGCTCAGCTGTTGGGTACCAATTTGGTACAGGATGCCTTGGATAAGGTCAAGATTATTCAGGATTGACTTCGCACAGTTCAGTCTAGGCAAAAGAGTTATGCCGACCGTAAAGTTCATGATATTGCATTCATGGTTGGAGAAAGAATATTACTCCGGGTTTCACCTATGAAAGGTGTAATGAGGTTCGGAAAGAGAGGCAAGTTGAGCCCTAGGTATATTGGACCCTTCGAAATTCTTGAAAGGGTGGGTGAAGTAGCCTACAGGCTTGCATTACAACCTAGTTTATCAGTGGTTCATCCGGTGTTCCATACGTCTATGCTCCGGAAATATCATATTGAAGATACCCGCTACCTGGTCCTCCTTCTTGCAAAACTTCATACAAATGAGTCCTTTTTCAATATTATCCCTTAAGAAGTGATGTCGCACATCAATGTGCTTTGTCCTCTTATGCTGAACTGGGTATTTTTCCATATTGAGTGCACTTGTATTATCACACAATAATGATACATAGGCAGAAAAAACATCAAAATACTCTAGTTGTTGCTTGATCCACAACAGGGCATAATAGGAAGTAGCTGCCACATATTTAGCTTTTGTAGTAGAGAGGGCCACAAAGTTTTGTTTCTCTTTACCCCACAGAATCAAGCATGACCCTAGAAAATGTGCCATTCCCGATGTACTCTTTCTATCCACCAGATATCCAGCATAATCAACATCATCATACCCAATTATGTCAACCAGGTCCTGCGTTCCCTTGAGATACCTTAGAATTCTCTTGGCAGCCTTCAAATGAAATTCTTTTGGACTTGATTCAAATCTAGCACATAACCCAACACTAAACACAATGTCATGTCTACTGGTCGTCCGGTACAGAAGTGATCCAATGATACCCTATACATAATTTCATTTTCAAGGGAACTAGGTTCGTCCATGTCTAGATGAGAGGCAATAGTAATAGGAGTATCAATGGTCTTTGAGCTTTCCATCTAAAATCTTTTCAGCAGCTCTTTGATGTATTTTTGTTGACTTATCATTATTCCTTTTGAGGTTTACTTTACTTGTAGCCCAAGGAAGAAATTTAGTTCTCCCATCATGCTCATCTCAATTTCATTTCCCATGAGCTTTGCAAACTCCTCATAAAGGGAATAATTTGTTGCACAAAAAATGATGTCATCAACATAGATTTGCACAATTAGCAGGTTTCTCCCTCATTTCTTTAGAAATAGAGTATTGTCAATCTTCCCTCTAGTAAAGCCATTCTCAAGAAGGAACTTGGACAATCTCTCATACCATGCATGTCGCAACATACTTATTAAAAAGTTCATATTGGGGAATCGGTTTGCACGCCTCAACAGACTTATTTAAAAGTCTATATATATACTTGATTAAAATAAATATATTGGTGGATTGAAAATGAATATATTGTGGGAGCGGTTTGCACGCTGCAACGGAAATTGATTGAAATAATAATTGGTTATGACTACTGAGTTGGCTTCAACTATTAGAAATGAGTTACCTGATTTAATTCTATTATTGGGGTTATTACTATTATTGCGTACATGTTAATGTAAGTGACCTGCCTTAGCCTCGTCACTACTTCGTCGAGGTTAGGCTTGGCACTTACCAGTACATGGGGTCGGTTGTACTGATACTATACTCTGCACTTCTTATGCAGATTTCGGAGTTGGTCCCAGTGGCGTACCATATACTTGATCGAATTTCAGCTACCAGAGGAGACTTGAGGTATAGCTGCATTGCGTTCGCAGTTCTGAAGTCCCCGCCTACTTTACTTTAGCTGTGTGTTTGTTTCTAGACAATTTTATTTTATTTAGACCTTTATTTGTATTATTCTAGAAGCTCGTGCACTTGTGACACCAATTTTGGGATGATATTTAGACACCATTATTTTTATGGATTATTCTCTACATTTCAGACCTTACTTCTGCATTTGTTTCCTTGTTATTAATAAATTTAAAAATTGTTTTAAAATGGATAATATTATTTTAACGTTGGCTTGCCTAACAAGAAAAATGTTAGGAGCCATCATGGTCCCGAAGGTGGGAATTTCGGGTCGTGACAATTACCATCTTTAAAATCTGCCACCTTCTTCATTTATTTAATCATAATTCCAAGCAGATTGATGGAAGAGTAGGAGTCCAGTGCTTCTAGAAAAACCAGGTCCGCTATAGAGGCTATATACCTCCTCTCAGCCCTAGGTAGCAAAACCTCGTTCACCAACTCAAACATCAGTTGGTATTCTGACATAAGTGCCTTTTGTGCACTCTTTCCCCCGTTTGAACAGCTCGAGGCTTGATGATCAGTTTCTTAAAATCAAAGGAACAGGTTCCTTATACAGTTGACATCCCATCTATAGGCACACCAAGAATCTCACCAAATAAAGCCTCATCCATCACAAAGTCCTTCCCATTTACTTTCAAACAGATTGTATCTTCATCCACTACAAACATGTTTGCATAAAAACTTCATACCTCTACTTCATACACTTTTGTACTCTTGATGTCAAAAAGATGAGTCCACTTTTGGAAATGACAAATCACCACCAACTGCCTCATGCTAGAGCGATCAAGGATATCATAATCAAACACTCTCCCCCACAGAGTTTTTTGCTTCTTCAAATTTGCTCTCCTTTCAAGCTCAGATAGTTCAACTCCTGCCCTTTTTGAGGAACCAGGTTCCTCACCGCTACTCGGCCTCTTTCTGAGAGGTTCTCCTTCTCTACTCTCTCTCCTTCTCCACATCTCCTTCTTTACCATCTTTGTCAGTTAAGACCTTCTTTTGTTTGACAAAGATTGCTTTCTTTGAAGTTTTTCTGACAAGAGGAGCAGGTTCCTGGCTGGTCTCCTCATTATCAACCTCTACCACATTAGTCGGAGGAACATCCTCCTCATCAATTAGCCTATTTTTACCAGTCTTCTTTTCCTTAATCTCTTTCAACAAACTATCAAGTTCAGGCTTCTTCTACTGCATTGTGGTGGTTTATTTTGGAACAGAATCTTTTGTGGCTTTCCCACCACTCCTATGCTATGTACTGTGATATAGACAGATTATCAAGGTCATCCTCACTATCACCAGATTCTCCCTCAGATATCGACTTTATATCAGGGTAAACAACCTCCAAAGTAATTGTAAGAAGGTGAGCAAAAGAGGTAGGGTCAGCACTATCCAGGGACGGTCTTATAGAACTAGGAGTTTTATCCCAAGTAGGAGCAGAAAACTCCTTTTGATCAGAGGGACCAGGTCCCTATGTAGGTTTTCCTATAGTATTGAGCGGTGTTTGTTCCCTGTGAAGCACCTGGTCCCCATTACCCTGTTCTTCCTCCTGAGTCTCTACACCTACATAATTAGTCAAAGAATCCCCAACCAAACTCTCCTTAACAACAAGCTCTTTTTCAAGAGAGGTAGAGCCCGTTTTAAATGCATCACTCCGATCTATCTCACCCTCAATACCCAACAATGTTTTACCGGTAGAAGAGGATGGAATATTACCTGATGTTAATGAGATATTCAGATCAATCCCCTAAACACTTGGAGTATCAGAAATACCAGATGCAGGTACAAATCAACCACACTAAGAACCAACATTACATCCAAATGCCCTTTCTCAACACGCTGACTTGACACTTCTACCTCTTCATCTCCTTCCACGATATCTTCTGTGGTTTGTGAGAAGTAGAGGTAGTCTGTTCTGAGTCGACTTTCTCTGTTATAGCAAATGGAGAGGGAGAAGCAACTAAATTTTTGGGATTTAGGTTTTTTCGAGTGCGATGGGGACTAGAACCAGATGGTAAAGGCGAGGGGAATGTGGAAGTGGGTTGGTTCGAAATTGGGGCTTTAGATGCTGAAGTTTGAGGCTCCAATCCACACGGTTGTGCCTTGGGAGACAGAGACAAAGCAGGAGTTTCTTTAGTGGCTTTGGGATACTTATTTTGTGGTGAAGTCATGCTTGATTCTGAGAGCAAGAAGACACAAAGAAGGGGGCTTGGGAGATGTATGTGTTAGATGTAGAAAGTGAGAAGAAAGTGACTAACCTTTTGGATATATAAAGTGACAAGGAGGACCAGTTAAAAATAGGTGTAAGAGAAGAAACGGGCAATCAGGTCGGTTTGTAACGGGTGCATCATTTGGGTTCAAAAAATATCAGAAGAGGTGGAAGCAATTAATGATGTGGCACTCTAGCAGTTCAAAATGCATATAAGTGTAAGAGGAACTACTAACCTGGGTCATAGGAACCAGGTTCCTTGACAAATTGTGAAAATATGAGCATCAATTTCCAAATATATGCAATGTTATTTGGCACTTGTTTGTCCAGAATTTGCCATGCGTGTCTATGGTATAGAGTTGAGTTAGAAATCGCCAGAAAATACTTTTTAGCAATTTTCCTTACCATCCTTTAATAGCCAATCATCATGGGACTGAGTTCTCAGTTTAGATTGATCAATCCCAACTCCAAACGATTTCGTTCAAAGTGTTCTCTGCTCAGTTCTTTGGTGAAGATACCCGCTACCTGGTCCTCCATTTTGCAAAACTTCATACAAATGAGTCCTTTTTCAATATTATCCTTTAAGAAGTGATGTCGCACATCAATGTGCTTTGTCCTCTTATGCTGAACTGGGTATTTTTCCATATTGAGTGCACTTGTATTATCACACAATAATAATACATAGGCAGAAAAAACATCAAAATACTCTAGTTATTGCTTGATCCACAACAGTTGGGCATAATAGGAAGTAGCTGCCACATATTCAGCTTTTGCAGTAGAGAGGGCCACAAAGTTTTGTTTCTTTTTACCCCACGGAATCAAGCATGACCCTAGACAATGTGCCATTCCCAATGTACTCTTTCTATCCACCAGATATCCAGCATAATCAACATCATCATACCCAATTATGTCAACTAGGTCCTGCGTTCCCTTGAGATACCTTAGAATTCTCTTGGCAGCCTTCAAATGAGATTCTTTTAGACTTGATTCAAATCTAGCACATAACCCAACACTAAACACAATGTCATGTCTACTGGTCGTCCGGTACAGAAGTGATCCAATGATACCCTATACATAATTTCATTTTCAAGGGAACTAGGTTCGTCCATGTCTAGATGAGAGGCAATAGTAATAGGAGTATCAATGGTCTTTGAGCTTTCCATCTCAAATCTTTTCAGCAGCTCTTTGATGTATTTTTGTTGACTTATCAATGTTCCTTTTGAGGTTTACTTTACTTGTAGCCCAAGGAAGAAAATTAGTTCTCCCATCATGCTCATCTCAATTTCATTTCCCATGAGCTTTGCAAACTCCTCATAAAGGGAATAATTTGTTGCACAAAAAATGATGTCATCAACATAGACTTGCACAATTAGCAGGTTTCTCCCTCATTTCTTCAGAAATAGAGTATTGTCAATCTTCCCTCTAGTGAAGCCATTCTCAAGAAGGAACCTGGACAATCTCTCATACCATGCACGACGCAACATACTTATTAAAAAGTCCATATTGGAGGATCGGTTTGCACGCCTCAACAGACTTATTTAAAAGTCTATATATATACTTGATTAAAATAAATATATTGGAGGATTGAAAATGAATATATTGTGGGAGAGGTTTGTATGCTGCAACGAAAATTGATTGATATAATAATTAGTTATGACTACTGAGTTGGCTTCAACTATTAGAAATGAGTTACCTGATTTAATTCTATTATTGGGTTATTACTATTATTGCATACAGGTTAATGTATGTGACCTGCCTTAGCCTCGTCACTATTCGTCGAGGTTAGGCTTGGCACTTACCAGTACATGGGGTCGGTTGTATTGATACTACACTCTGCACTTCTTGTGCAGATTTCGGAGTTGGTCCCAGTGGCGCACCATAGACTTGATCGGATTTCAACTACCAGAGGAGACTTGAGGTATAGCTGCACTGCGTTCGCAGTTCTGAAGTACCCGCCTACTTTACTTTAGCTGTGTGTTTGTTTTCAGACAACTTTATTTTATTTAGACCTTTATTTGTATTATTCTAGAAGCTCGTGTACTTGTGACACCAATTTTGGGATTATTTAGACACTATTATTTTTATGGATTATTCTCTACATTTCAGAACTTACTTCCGCATTTGTTTCCTTGTTATTAATAAATTTAAAAATTCTTTTAAAATGGATAATTATTTTAACGTTGGCTTGCCTAGCAAGTAAAATGTTAGGAGCCATCACGGTCCCGAAGGTGGGAATTTCGGGTCGTGACAATTACCATCTTTAAAATCTGCCACTTTCTTCATTTGTTTAATCATAATTCCAAGCAGATTAATGGAAGAGTAGGAGTCCAGTGCTTCTAGAAAAACCAGGTCCGCTATAGAGGCTATATACCTCCTCTCAGCCCAAGGTAGCAAAACCTCGTTCACCAACTCAAACATCAACTGGTATTCTGGCATAAGTGCCTTCTGTGCACTCTTTCCCCCGTTTGAACAGGTCGAGGCTTGATGATCAGTTTCTTAAAACCAAAGGAACAGGTTCCCTATACAGTTGACATCCTATCTCTAGGCACAACAAGAATCTCACCAAATAAAGCCTCATCCATCAAAAAGTCCTTCCCATTTACTTTCAAACAGATTGTATCTCCATCCACTACAAACATGTTTGCATAAAAACTTCATACCTCTACTTCATACACTTTTGTACTCTTGATGTCGAAAGGATGAGTCCACTTTTGGAAGTGACAAATCACCACCAACTGCCTCATGCTAGAGCGATCAAGGATATCATAATCAAACACTCTCCCCCACAGAGTTTTTTGCTTCTTCAAATTTGCTCTCCTTTCAAGCTCAGATAGTTCAACTCCTGCCCTTTTTGAGGAGCCAGGTTCCTCACCGCTACTCGGCCTCTTTCTGATAGGTTCTCCTTCTCTACTCTCTCTCCTTCTCCACATCTCCTTCTTTACCATCTTTTTCAGATAAGACCTTCTTTTGTTTGACAAAGATTGCTTTCTTTGAAGTTTTTCTGACAAGAGGAGTAGGTTCCTGGCTGGTCTCCTCATTATCATCCTCTACCACATTAGTCAGAGGAACATCCTCCTCATAAATTAGCCTACTTTTACCAGTCTTCTTTTCCTTAATCTCTTTCAACACACTATCAAGTTCAGGCTTCTTCTACTGTATTGTGGTGGTTTATTTTGGAACAGAATCTTTTGTGGCTTTCCCACCACTCCTATGCTATGAACTGTGATATAGAAAGATTATCAAGGTCACCATCACTATCACCAGATTCTCCCTCAGATACCGACTTCATATCAGGGTAAACAACCTCCAAAGGAATTGTAAGAGGGTGAGCAAAAGAGGTAGGGTCAGCACTATCCAGGGACTGTCTTATAGAACTAGGAGTTTCATCCCAAGTAGGAGCAGAAAACTCCTCTTGGTCAGAGGGACCAGGTCCCTCTGTAGGGTTTCCTGTAGTATTGAGCGGTGTTTGTTCCCTGTGAAGCACCTGGTCCCCATTACCCCGTTCTTCCTCCTGAGTCTCTACGCCTACATAATTAGTCAAAGAATCCCCAACCAAACTCTCCTTAACAACAAGCTCTTTTTCAAGAGAGGTAGAGCCCGTTTTAAATGCATCACTCCCATCTATCTCACCCTTAATACCCAACAATGTTGTACCGGTAGAAGAGGATGGAATATTACCTGATGTTAATGAGATATTCAGATCAATACCCTAAACACTTGGGGTATCAGAAATACCAGATGCAGGTACAAATCAACCACACTAAGAACCAACATTACATCCAAATGCGCTTTCTCTACACGCTGACTTGACACTTCTACCTCTTCATCTCCTTCCACGATATCTTCTGTGGTTTGTGAGAAGTAGAGGTAGTCTGTTCTGAGTCGACTTTCTCTGTTATAGCAGATGGAGAGGGAGAAGCAACTAAATTTTTGGGATTTAGGCTTTTTCGAGTGCGATGGGGACTAGAACCAGATGGTATAGGCGAGGGGACTGTGGATGTGGGTTGGTTGGAATTTGGGGCTTTAGATGCTGAAGTTTGTGGCTCCAATCCACATGGTTGTGCCTTGTGAGACAGAGACAAAGCAGTAGTTTCTTTAGTGGCTTTGGGATACTTATTTTATGGTGAAGTCATGCTTGATTCTGAGAGCAAGAAGACACAAAGAAGGGGGTTTGGGAGATGTATGTGTTAGATGTAGAAAGTGAGAAGAAAGTGACTAACCTTTTGGATATATAAAGTGACAAGGGGGACCAGTTACAAATAGGTGTAAGAGAAGAAACGGGCAATCGGGTCGGTTTGTAACGAGTGCATCATTTGGGTTCAAAAAATATCAGAAGAGGTGGAAGCAATTAATGATGTGGCACTCTAGCAGTTCAAAATGCATATAAGTGTAAGAGGAACTACTAACCTGAGTCATAGGAACCAGGTTCCTTGACAAATTTTGAAAATATGAGCATCAATTTTCAAATATATGCAATGTTATTTGGCACTTGTTTGTCCTGAATTTGCCATGCGTGTCTATGGTATAGAGTTGAGTTAGAAATCGCCAGAAAATACTTTTTAGCAATTTTCCTTACCACCCTTTAATAGCCAATCATCGGGGGACTGAGTTCTCAGTTCAGATTGATCAATCCCAACTCCAAACGATTTCTTTCTAAGTGTTCTCTGCTCAGTTCTTTGGTGAAGATACCCGCTACCTGGTCCTCCGTTTTGCAAAACTTCATACACATGAGTCCTTTTTCAATATTATCCCTTAAGAAGTGATGTCGCACATCAATGTGCTTTGTCCTCTTATGTTGAACTGGGTATTTTTCCATATTGAGTGCACTTGTATTATCACACAATAATGATACATAGGCAGAACAAATATCAAAATACTCTAGTTGTTGCTTGATCCACAACAGTTGGACATAATAGGAAGTAGCTGCCACATATTCAGCTTTTGTAGTAGAGAGGGCTACAAATTTTTGTTTCTTTTTACCCCACGGAATCAAGCATGACCTTAGAAAATGTGCCATTCCCGATGTACTCTTTCTATCCACCAGATATCTAGCATAATCAACATCATCATACCCAATTATGTCAACCAGGTCCTGCGTTCCCTTGAGATACCTTAGAATTCTCTTGGCAGCCTTCAAATGAGATTCTTTTAGACTTGATTCAAATCTAGCACATAACCCAACACTAAACACAATGTCATGTCTACTGGTCGTCCGGTACAGAAGTGATCCAATGATACCCTATACATAATTTCATTTTCAAGGGAACTAGGTTCGTCCATATCTAGATGAGAGGCAATAGTAATAGGAGTATCAATGGTCTTTGAGCTTTCTATCTCAAATCTTTTCAGCAGCTCTTTGATGCATTTTTGTTGACTTATCATTGTTCCTTTTGAGGTTTACTTTACTTGTAGCCCAAGGAAGAAATTTAGTTCTCCCATCATGCTCATCTCAATTTCATTTCCCATGAGCTTTGCAAACTCCTCATAAAGGGAATAATTTGTTGCACAAAAAATGATGTCATCAACATAGACTTGCACAATTAGCAGGTTTCTCCCTCATTTCTTCAGAAATAGAGTATTGTCAATCTTTCCTCTAGTGAAGCCATTCTCAAGAAGGAACCTGGACAATCTCTCATACCATGCACGAGGGGCCTGCATCAATCCATATAAAGCGTTGTCAAGGTTGAAGACATGTTCATGTTGTTCATGACATTTAAATCCATGTGGCTGCTTGAAAAACCTTTTTCCTTCAAATATCCATTCAGAAATATACTCTTAATATCTATTTGGAACAATTTGAATTCCATATGAGATGCAAATGCAATAAGATTTCTGATGGCTTTCATTATATCATTAATAGCAAAAGTTTCATCGTAGTCATTTTCTTCTTCTTGATTGTAACCTTGGACCACCAGCCTGGCTTTATTTTTTGTTGTATTGCCAAACCCATCAAGTTTGTTTCTAGTCACCCACCTGGTTCCAGTCACTGTTCTGTCTGAGGGCCGAGGAACCAGGTGCCACATTTTGTTCCTTTCAAATTGATGGAGCTCTTCTTGCATAACAACAATCCAGTCGACATCTTTCAATGCTTCCTTGATATATTTTGGCTCAATTTGAGACAAAAAGGCTGAGAAAGCAAACATATTTCTTGCCTTGGATCTAGTTTGAATACTAGAGTCCAAAGGAGTGATCACATTTTGAAGAAGATGTGAGCTTATGTGCTTCCAGTTAGACACCTGGGTTTCAGGGCGTGACGGACCATGTTCCTCCATGTGTGACCCTTCATTGGCATCAGTGAAAATATGAATGCCACTTCTTTTCTCTACATCAAGAGTGCCTAATACAACATTAAAAACTCTGTTGTTAGCTTCATCTACGGTGCTTGAGGGACCAGGTTCCTCCATATCAGCTGGAAGTTCTACTGCATCTTCTTCACTAGTCTCCTTGACTTGACTCATAAGATCGGCCTTCCCGTTTTCCATATCTATAACCTCTCCAAGGACCTTTGAGAAGTCTCCATGTTGATCGTGTGAATCCTTCGCACTTGAGTGGTGAGATTCATCAAAGATCACATGTACGCTTTCCTATACATATTGAGTCATTTTGTTGTAGACTTTGTATGCTTTGCTTTAAGAAGATTAACCAGGAAAGATTCCTTTATCACTTTTTGTATAGAATTTTCCCAATGCTTCCTTACCATTATTGAGAATAAAGCATTTGTATCCAAATGCTCTTAAGTAATTCAGCTTTGGTTTTCTCCCATTAAGGAAATCATAAGACGTCTTGTCAAGCAAGGAACTGATCATGCACTTGTTAATCAAATAACAAGTAGTGTTTACTGCTTCAGCCCAGAAGCTCTTTGGAACACTACTATCAAACAACATTAATCTAGCTATATCTTTAAGAGTTTTATTTTTCCTCTCCATAATACCATTTTGTTGAGGTGATATAGGAGCAAAAATATGACTTATACCATTTTCAGCACATAATTCATCAAACTTGGCATTGTCAAACTTGGTGTCATGATCAGATCTTATACTTATAATATTATAGCCCATCTTCACTTGAATCTGCTTCATAAATGCAACAAAACTGGAAAGGTTTCATCATTGGTCCTGAGAAATAAGGTCCATGTGAATCTGGAGTAGTCATCAACAATAACAAAGATGTACTTCTTTCCTCATCTGCTAGGCATCTTCATAGGTCCACGCATATCCATATGAAGAAGATCCAGTGGCCTTGAGGTGCTCACTTCCTTCTTTGGTTTGAATGAGGACCTGACTTTCTTCCCTTTCACGCATGCATCACACACTTTTTGATCTTTAAACTTTGACTTTGGCAATCCACGAACTAGGTCCTTCTTAATCATCTTGTTCAACAGAGAAAAACTTGCATGCCCTAATCTTCTGTGCCATAGCTCAGCATCATCATCAATGGCGCTCAGGTATGTAAGATCACCGCCATTCAGAGAGTCAAAGTCTAAAACATAAATGTTTTTTAACCAATCAAAATCACTTCACCAGTTATAAGATTGGTGACAGTACAAGATTTTGACAAGAACTGCATTATGTTTCCTTTGTCGCAGATTTGAGAGACACTTAACAGGCTATATTTCAAGCCATTTACATAATACACATTTTCAATTGAGTGGGAGAGTGTTTTGCCAAGTTTTTTAATTCCCAGAATATATCCCTTCTTGCCATTTCGAAAGGACACACTCCCACCTTGCAGGGCCTTAAGTGAGGAAATCATCCATTCTTCCAGTTATGTGTTTAGAGTAGCCACCATCCGTCTAACCTTTTCGATTGCTTCCCCTCACTACTGCCTGCACAAGAAAATCAGAGATTAGACTTAAGAACCTAAACAAATTTGGGTCCCTTGTAATGACAGAATGAGTGAATCAAACTTCTTTTTGTCCAAGCAGGCATCGCATATTTCTTTTTTTGAGAACCAGGTTCCTTAGCGGTGGGACAGAAATCGGTTTTACAAGAGTCCTTGTAATGACCAGTTTGACCATAATGAGTACAAAGCCAGTTATCAGTAATAATAACATACTTGCTATGTGGGTTATATGGAGGTTTACCTGTATGGAACCTGATTCCCTGTATGTTCCCCCCATTACGTTTATACATAGAAGTGATTGTATCAGGGGACCGAGTCTACTTGAGTGACTTCTCTAGATTATTTTTAATCTTGCTTAAGTCTTCTTGAAGTTATCTATTCTTTTCAAGTTCGGTAACAAGAATTAGTTTGATATTTTTGAGTTCATTTTCAAGCTTAAGTTGTGCCTCACTTTCCACTTCTTTTCCATTATGAGTGTTTATGCATTTTTCCATCTGATTTTGTAACAGGGTATTTTCTCTTTTTATTTCTTCCACTGTTCCTTCATATCTACTACTATAACCACCAAATCATATCTCTCTTGTTCTAACTCTCTAATTTCCTTAGTTAAAGTATTTTTTCATTATTGAGTTGTGGTAAACATCAATTAAAACATTTGCTAAAGACATCACCTTTTTTGAGAGTAAGTTTTTAAATTTCTTTGAAAGTCAAAACGTTTACCTCATCATCGTCATTGTCTTCATCATCATCAGACTTTTCCATGAGTGCAAATATAGAGTCATACTCTGTAGATTCACTTTCAACATCCATTATGGAGGTGTCTCCTTGGTCATCATCACCCTCAGATTCACTAGAGGAATCTCCCCAGGCATCCAGAGCTTGCTTCACAACATTGTCAGCGACATCTCTTGTCTTGAACCTCTTGTCAGGAAACAGGTTCTTTTGACCGCCTTGTACACGTTGTGTTTGTAGTGGTCCTGCTTGTGTAGAGGACACTCTTTGATGAAATGTCCTAGCTTTCCACACTTGTGGCAGCAGTCATTTTCTTTGGTGTTTCTGCTAGAGTTGTCTTTTTTGGGAATTCCTCCATTTTTATGAACCATTTTCTAGAATCTCCAAGTAATATAGGTCATGTCTGTGTTATCACCACTTGAGTTCATCAAAGGTCAGCTTCTGCAAATCCTTGGCTTCCAGATATCATTAACTTTATTCTCCCAAGAACCTAGTAACAAACTAAGTAATTTTTTGACCAGTTTATTTCTTGGGATAACTTCTCCAATAGAGTGAAGCTCATTGATGATGGAGATAAAGCGAGTATGCATATCCTGAATAGACTCATCCTCCTTCATCTTGAAAAGTTTATACTCAGTAGTAAGCATATCGATTTTTGACTGCTTGACCTGAGTGGTTCCCTCATGTGCAGTTTGGAGAGCTTCCCAGATCTCCTTGGTGGACTAACAGGCTGAGATTCGTCTGGTTCAATACCACAAATAAGAATCTTCTTTGCTTTGAAGTTCTTCTCGATAGCCTTTCGATCAGCATCATTGTACTCCTTTCTTATCTTTGGAACTGTAATTGTTCCTCACCAATGGTTTTCATGGACAAAAGGTCCATCACAAATAACGTCCCAGAGCTCTGAATCCTCAGCCATGATAAAATCATGCATTCTTGTTTTCCATCAACCATAGTACTGGACATTGAATATTAGTGGTTTGCAGGTTGATTGTCCTTCTTCAAAGTTTGGTGGAACAACCATGTAGATCATTTCTAGGTGTTAACATTTTAGAAAGAACCCGTTCTGATACCAATTGATGTAAACTAAGGGTCCACCAAATTGCATAGAGAACTTGGTTCTCTATTAATTCCCACAATAAGAAGCAGTAAGTAAAGAACACAACAATATTTACGTAAAAAACAACCAGCTCACGGGATTAAAAATCACGACCTACCCTAGTAGGATTTCAACTTCACTAACTGAGTAAACTTTAGATTACAAGCTATTGCAATCTCGAAATTAAACTCTTAATCCCCTAATCCTTACAATAACTCTATTATAATTATCTTTGTAATAACTTTATTATAAAGCTACGCACTTGACTAACTCTAGTCAAAGCAACCAAAATGATAATAGTTTAAAAGATGTCCTACTGAATGCTTCTGAAAAGCTGTGTAGGAATTACAAGTTAATATCATAAGACAAAGATATAACAATACTAAAGGACTTGAGACATAATCAATGCAGGGATCTGGTTCTTTGTTTTGTAGCTGCTTTGTTCTTCAATGCTCTTGAGAAAATAAGGGCGGCTGCACACTTGAGAGAAAATGAATATTTAGGTTTGCAAGTGTTGAGCCAAAACCTTGCATCATGTTGATAATATATATGTGAGTTCATGAGAGATGATGCAAGGAAGTGTCCAATCTTTAGCATGCTTCAACAGTGTTGGTGTACTATATAGTAGCTTTAACAACTGGAGAGTTGACTCGTACGACGACCGTAGGAACTGATTCCATCTATTCCCTCAGTTGTTCCCTTATCTGATTTACTTAATAATTAAACCAGACATCTTATTAGTTATACTGAACGCAAAGGAACTAATTGTATCAAGTTCCTTATCTGATTCTCTCATGAAATTTGTCAAATCATCAAAACAAGGATCGCATAACTTATCATGGAGCTAACTGGTGTTTTCTATGGGTATACCGCGTAGATTTCTCCCAAATGAATCAAATAGCTTATTAGAAATTAGTAGTCTTAGTAAGTGATGAGATTTCTTTCTATTCTACTGAGAAATTCTTTTGCCTCTTGCTCGTCTTTCAGTAAGCTTTATTCTAGGCTGAACCATGGACGGTGTAAAGTAAATTTATCAGTTCTGGTCGAAAACTGAAAGCAACCAACAGTTAATAAATTATTAAGTTACAGCATTAAAGCCTTTACTATAAAATATTACCAATAGGCGTATTTGGAAAATTTTGTTTGGAAATGCAATTTGAGGTATATTGTGACAGTTCTGAAAACTCATTTCACTTGCACATTAGCTAATTCAAGAATTAGATTCAGTAGGTTCTGCTCATCAGATATGTGCCAATTTAACTTTTCTCACTGACCCACCCACACACAAATAGAGAGAGAGAATTCGAGCTTGACGCAGTAAATTTTGTTAAATTACGTCTAATACGTACAGATTCGTCCTTGCACTTGTAAGTTACCTATTGTTTTTGAGTGCACGCCGGGGTGAAGGTAGAATAATATATGTGTTTGGTTGAATTTAGTAACTTTTGCTTATACTCGTATGTATTATAAAATATATTAAAAATGTATAAATATTTAATAAAACAAACATAATAATTAAAATTAGCTATAAATTCGATGACAAGTTCAGAACTCATAAACTTCAAATCTAGGCTCCATCTTTGAGTCCATATACATGTGGCATATAAGTACACATTTCCTTGTGCTTGTTTTCAGTCCTATGTGTCCATGCTTGTCATGAAGCTTAATCCTTGTACGTACTATGTTTTGCAAAGAAAGACAGCTCAACAAGCAGTTGGTTGGTTCCATCCTATGTCACTGATTACTATCTGTCTATCTCGTCGCCACAAGAGTTGCAACTTGTAAGCATACAACCTAAGTCGTTGCTTATCTATGGCCATGAATGAAAGTTCACCTTTTGATGAAAACTTAGGGATAAATAAATGATATAGCAGACTTTTACGTGGAAAACTCTGAGCTCACAGGATTAAAAATCACGACCTACACTAATAGGATTTGAACTTCACTAACCGAGCAACTTCAGATTACAACCTATTATAACCTAGGAATTAAACTCTTAATCCCTCACTTACTTGTAATAAATCTATTACAAGCCTCTTTGTAATAACTTTATTACAAAGCTCACAACTCGACTAACTCTAGCAAAGACACAAACACAAGGTTTATGGTTTTATAAATGGTTTCCTACACAATTCTTGTAACTAAGCTAAGTAGGAATTACAAGTAGATCACACTAACAAAAGTACAACACAACTAGTGACATATAATAGCACAGTGTTGGAAACTGGTCCTTCGTTCTGTTGTTCTTGGTACTTGAAGCCTGGAAGTTACTTGCAAGATGGCAACACACTTGAGAGGAAATTTACTCAATTTTCAAATGTGCAAATGTATGTTTTTCCTTTGCTTCATGTTAATAGTATCCAAGTGATGTCACTTGGATGATGCAAGAAAATATCCGGTACAAGGCATTCCCCATAAAGTGAATGTTGCACTGTTTGCATTGTTGCGTGTGTGTTGAGGAACAGTCGCAGCGACTTTACAGCTGTGGGGAGTTGACTGGTACAGTCAGCAAGGGAACTGATGTTCATATGTTCCCTTTATCATTTCTTTGACTCTAGTTATTGGAACTTGTGCCCGACTTGAGACTTATTGTTCTTGAGCACTTTGAGGATGTGTAACAGGTTCCCGATCTGATTCTTATCACAGAGTTTGTTCGATCATCAAAACACAACAAGGCACATAACTTATCAATTTCTCCCTTTTTTAATGATGACAAACTTATAATTGAAGTTACCCCTGGGAACCAGATCACCATACAATATTTACTGTATTTCCTCTGAGAGAACCTAGAGAACCTGCCTGGAGAACATGTTCCCCCTATCTTGTTCCCCCTCAATCTTCTTCCCTTTTTTGGCATCATAAAAAGATTAATCACAAGTAATAAGCAGAAAAGACGTCTAGCAATGTTAACTCATACCACATGTGTGCACACAAGCATGGCAAAAAATAGAGTATAAGAGTATAACAAGCATAGGAAAAAGACTAGATGCTCATTAATTGTGAAGGAAAGGAGAATAGGAAATAGTAGTACCATTGTTACACAACCATTCACAAAAAAAAAACTTAAAAGTACCAGCCACAAAAACAACAAAAGAGGACCAAGGTAGGACAGACAATATTTAACTTGACACTAAAAAGGGAACTGCTTTAAGGAGCACTAGAAGGAAGAGGCAGGGATTCGGAGGCAAGGATTCGGAGGAGAATATCCATTCGAGCATTTGCAGACACTTGTTCGTTAAGCATCCGCTCCTTCAGGTCCTCGACCTATTTCCTGAGATCTACATTTTCCTTGGTCAGGCGAGCAACCTATGTACCTTGTGCACTACTGGAACCAGGTGCCTCCTGAGCTTGACTAAGTTGTCCCTCAAGAATGAAAATTCGTGCCTTCAACCTCCTTATCTCCTCATTTGCATCATTCTGAGCATCAATCAATGCACTCACATCCCTTTTTTGGCATCATAAAAAGATTAATCACAAGTAATAAGCATAAAAGAAGTCTAGCAAGGTTAACTCATGACACATGTGTGCACACAAGCATGGCAAAAAATAGAGTATAAGAGTATAACAAGCATAGGAAAAAGACTAGATGCTCATTAATTGTGAAGGAAAGGAGAATAGGAAATAGTAGTACCATTGTTACACAACCATTCCCAAAAAAAAAAACTTAAAAGTACCAGCCACAAAAACAACAAAAAGAGGACCTAGGTAGGACAGACAACATTTAACTTGAATCTGAAAAGGGAACTGCTTTAAGGAGCACTAGAAGGAGGAGGCAGGGATTCAGAGGCAAGGATTCGGAGGAGAATATCCATTCGAGCATTTGCAGACACTTGTTCGTTAAGCAGCCGCTCCTTTAGGTCCTCGACCTATTTCCTGAGATCTACATTTTCCTTGATCAGGCGAGCAACCTATGTGCCTTGTGCACTACTAGAACCAGGTGCCTCCTGAGTTTGACTAAGTTGTCCCTCAAGAATGGAAATTCGTGCCTTCAACCTCCTTATCTCCTCATTTGCAGCATTCTGAGCATCAATCAATGCACTCACATTCCTCCAAGGTGGTCTTTGAGAAGGTCTGCTTGCAAGTTCCCACTGTAGCTTTTCCCAAGAGAACTTTGAAAAAGTTAAAAAGCTTAGTGAGCAAGAACCCATATGGAAAACCATGATTACCATCCTTGAAGTCTGCCACTTTCTTCATTACTCTATCATGAGATCAGGCAGATTGATAGTGGTATAGTCATCCAGAGCTTCCATGAGCATTAGGTCTTCTTTTGAATTAATGAAACGCCTTTTCGTACGGGGAAGCAAGACCTTATTCACCATCTCAAACAAAAGTTGATACTCACAAATGGCACTTACTGCATAGCATCATCCTTTAGAATGGCACTTCTGAAATTGGGAGAACAAGTCCCCTCAATGGATGAGATCCCTTCAGTATGCACTCCCAAAATATTTCCCAACACAGCCCCGTCAATCACAAAATCTACTCCGTTGACCTTCAAGCAGATGTTTTCATCACTGTGAACATGTCTGTGTAGAAGCTATGCACTCCTCATCATACACCTTAGGGCTCTCATTGGTGAACAAGTGTGTCCACTTTTTAAACTCACAAATATCAACTAGTTGACGCATCCCTGTCATGTCAAGAATGTCAGGGGCAAATGTTCTGCCCCACAGTAACCTCTATTTTCTCAGGTTTTCTCTGCTTTCATCCTTGGCCACACTTACGTTGGCCAACTTGGAGGAACCAGGTTCCTCTTTGTCACCAACCTTCCTTTTCACATACTTTCTCGCACTTTTCTCTCTCTTTGCAGACTTCTCAGATAAATTTTCACCATACTTTTCAGACAAATTTTCACCAGACTTTTCAGACGCCTTTTCACCAGACTTGTCTACCTCAACATTTTTCACTTTCACAGCTTTCACAGATGGCTCTCTCTTGGGTTTTGGAATCACAGGTTTCTTAGAGGACTTACAAATTAAGGAGGTAGGTTCATCATTCACCTCTTCATCGCCAACATCAACAACAAGTGCTGGAGGCACTTCTTCTTGATTCACCAGCTTTCCCCCTTCACTGGCCTCCTCATTTTCTTCTCTTCTTTGTTTTTCTTCAGAACATATTCAAGGGCTTCGTTCTTTTGTAGCCTGGTAGTAGGTGTTTTAGGAATGAGCTCTTTGGGAACTTCCCTTCTACTCCTAGCTGCAAAGAAGATTGATACAGATACATTGTCATAGTCATCCTCACTATTTTCATTTTCCTCTTCAGATAGAGAGATCATCTCAAGAAAGATAATGGTTAATGGCTCAACATCGAAGTGAGGAGAAGGAGTAGGATCAGTACTAACCTAGGGCTTTTTTGAGGAGCAAGGAGTTTTATCCCAAGTAGGAGTAGAGGGCTCCTCTTGGGCTGAGGGATCAGGTCCCTCATTTGGTTCCCTAGTAGTACTGACAGGTGCCAAATTTTTAGAGGGCACCAGTTCCCTACCCTCATCCTTATGACTTTCACCTTCCCCTTGAGACCCAATGGTCTCATTTTCACGTTCATACCCACCAACCAAACCTCCCTTTGCAGCCATTAGTAACATGTTCTCAATGGCTTCTTGTTCATTCACCCCAAGGTAGAATTAGGGGATACAAGAGGAACATTACCTGTAGGATTGGCAATATTAAGATCAAAGCTTGGAACGGGCTCTACTGAGTCTTCACTACTACGAACCACACTTTGTTAGACTTCAAACCTTTCCCCAACTTTCTGACTAGAAATTTCCCGACCCTCGCCTCCATCTACTATTTCACCTTCTGCCATTTTTTCTGGCGAGGCAGAAGGAGAGGTTGCAGTAACGAATCTTTTGGGTTTCTGAGTCTTACGACTGCCGTGAGAACCAAAACTCGATTGGGTTGGAGAGAAAGTAGTAGGTGGTTGTTGGTCTGGTATAGGGTTTTAACTGGGTGACAAAGGGGACTCAAACATTAGCTCATGTGCTTCGTGAGACGAAGACACAATGGGAATTACACTGCAGACATTTAAAATTTCTAGATCTTAAGACATAGTTAAGATTTGAAGTGAGGACATGAGAGTAAGAGTGTTTACTTTAAGAGAGAAAAGGGAATTTTTGGATTTGATGTAGATAATGAAGAAAACAACAACGTTTGGGGGTTATTTAGAGGAAGTAAGGGATCGTTAAACGGGTATAAATCACTGGGTAGACGGGTCGTTTGGTAACAGGTGTGACATTTGAGTTCTAAAGAGATGAGAGAGAAAGACTAAAAATTTTGTTGACATGGCACTTTTATAGCCATTAAAAGTGTGCATGAAAGCACAAGGGAACTACTAACCTTAGTCAAGGGAACCGGGTTCCCTGACTTAGTTTTGTAAATATGAGCCTCATCCTTTTACTAAGATGCAATGTCATTAGCTGCTTTTTTGCTCTATAGTTGCCATGCGTGTCTACCTGTAATGTATAGAGATGAGTTGGAACTTGCCAGAAAACACTTTTGAGATATTTCACATGTTCATTATTTCATAGCTAATCATTGAGGGACCTGGTGCTCAGTTTAATTTTATCAACCCCAATGCCAATCGATTCTCTTCAAAGTGCTCTCTGCTTAGTGCTTTGGTGAAGATATCTACTACTTGGTCTTCTGTTTTGCAGAACTCCATGCAGATAAGACCCTTTTCAATATTGTCTCTGAGAAAATGATGACGTACATCAATGTGCTTTGTTATCCTATGCTGAACCAGGTTCTTTGCCATCTTGAGAGCACTGGTGTTTTCACACAATAATGGCAAACAATCAAAAAATACACCAAAGTCCTCCAGTTTCTGCATGATCCACAACAATTGAGCACAGGAAGAGGCAGTTGCCACATACTCAGCTTCTGCAGTTGAAAGAGCCACAGAGTTTTGTTTCTTTGTACCTCATGAAATCAAACATGATCCCAGAAAATGTACCGTGCCAGATGTACTTTTTCTATCCACAAGATAACCAGCATAATCAGCATCAGTATACCTAAATAAGTCAAAATTGTCCCCTGAAGGATAGTAGAGAACGAGGTCATGCATTGCTTTAAGATACTTTAGAATCCTCTTGGCGACATTATGATGAAATTCATTTGGACTGGATTGAAATCTAGCACATAATCTCGTACTAAATACAATATCAGGTCTACTAGCTGTGAGATACAAGAGTGAACCAATAATGCCTAGGTACATGGTTTCGTTCACAGGAGAACCAGGTTCATCCAAGTCTAGACAGGCAGCAGTGGCAATAGAAGTATCAATGGTTTTTGAAATTTTCATCTAAAATCTCTTCAGAAGCTCTTTATTGTACTTCTGCAGGCTTATCAACTTTCCCTTGGGGGTTTGCTTAGCTTGCAACCCTAAGAAAAAATTTAATTCTCCTATCATGCTCATTTCAAATTCTCTTCCCATAAGCTTTGCAAACTCCTCACACAATGAGTCATTTGTTGCACCAAAAATGATATCGTCAACATAAACTTGCACAATTAGCAGGTTCCTTCCCTATTTCTTTAGAAATAGGGTGTTGTCAATTTTCCTCTTTTAAAACTATTTTCAAGAAGAAACTTGGGCAACCTTTTATACCATGCATGAGGGGCCTGCTTCAGTCCATATAAAGCCTTGTCAAGTTTGAATACATGTTCAGGATGCTCATGACACTCAACCCAGGTGGTTGTTTGACGAAGACTTCTTCCTTTAAATATCTATTCAGAAATGCACTTTTGATATCCATTTGGAATAATTTGAATTTCATATGAGATGCAAAAGCAATAAAAAGTTTGATGGCTTCCATTCGAGCAACTGGAGCAAAAGTTTCATCATAGTCGATCCCTTCTTCTTGATTGTAGCCTTGAACTACTAACCTAACCTTGTTCTTTGTTGTATTTCCAAATCCATCGAGCTTGTTTCTAAATACCCACCTTGTTCATATGACCGTTCTATCTTAGGGTCAAGGGACCAGGTGCCAAACATGGTTCCTCTCAAATTGATGAAGTTCATCTTGCATATAAGTAATCCAGTCAACATCTTTCAATGCTTCCTTGATATTTTTAGGTTCAATTTGAGAAAGGAAAGCTGAGAAGGCAAACGAGTTTCTTGTCTTTGATCTGGTTTGAATTCCTAAATCAAGAAGAGTGATCACATTTTGGAGAGAATGTGAACTTTTGTGCTTCTAGTTAGACAACTAAATCTCATTGTGGGAAGATCCAGGTTCCTCAGAATGGGATCCATTTAGCATCTATGGATGGGTGAGTACCACTTCTCTGCTCAGCATCAGGAGTTTCTTGCACGATATCAGCAACTCTATCCTCTGCTTCAGTTGTTGTAATGAGGGAACCAGGTTCTTTTGCATCAGCTGAGGGTTCTGTTGTATTTTCTTCATTGAATTCCTTGACTTGGATCATTAATTCTGCCTTTCCATTTGCCATATCAATGACTTCTCCAGGAACCTTCAACTGCTCTCTGTCTTGATCAATCTTATCATGTGAATTTTTCCCACATAGGTGGTGTGATTCATCAAAGATTACATGTATGTTTTCTTCAACATATTGAGTCCTTTTATTGTAAAACTTGTATGGTTTTCTTTGTGAGGAATATCCAAGAAAGATCCCTTCATCACTTTTGGCGTCAAATTTTCCCAAAGCTTCCTTGCCATTATTGAGAACGAAGCATTTGCATCCAAACTTTCTTAGGTGAGTTAGCTTGGGCTTCCTTCCGTTCAGCAATTCATATGGAGTTTTGTTTAGGAGGGACCTGATCATGTACATGTTCACCAAGTAGCAAGCAGTGTTGACTGCCTCTGCACAAAAGCTTTTTGATACGCCATTGTCAATTAGCATAGTTCTTGCCATGTATTCAAGAGTCCTATTCTTCCTCTCCACGACACCATTTTGTTGGAGTGTTCTGGGAGCTGAAAAATTGTGACTTATGCCATTTTCACCATAGAATTTGTCGAAGTTTGCATTGTCGAACTCTGTGCCATGATCAGACCTTATACTTATAACATTATGACTCATCTTTACTTGAATCTGCTTCACAAATGCAACAAAGACTGGAAAGGTTTCATCCTTAGTTCTGAGAAATAAGGTCCATGTGAATCTGGAGTAGTCGTCAACTATGACAAAGATGTACTTCTTTCCTCCTCTACTTGGCACCCTCATAGGTCCACATAGATCCATATGGAGAAGATCAAGTGGCATTGAGGTGCGTACTTCATTCTTGGGCCTGAAAGAGGACCTGTCTTGCTTTCCTCTTACACAAGCATCACACACCTTGTGATCTTTGAACCTTGACTTGGACAGCCTACGGACCAGGTCCTTCTTGGCTAACTTGTTCAGTAATGAAAAGCTTGCATGTCCCAATCTTTTGTGCCATAGCTCAACATCATCATCAATAGCACTCATAAATGTAAGATACCCATTGTGCAAGGACTCAAAATCAGCAACATAGAAGCTTTTTAAATCTTTTTGCCAACAAAACCACTTCACTAGTCACGAGATTTGTGACTCTGTAGGTTTTTGATAAAAATTCAACTTTATTTCCTTTGTTGAATATTTGAGAGACACTCTGTAGGCTATATTTCAATCTATTCACATAGTTTACATTCTCAATTGAATGAGTGAGTGTCCTCCCAATTCTTCCTACTCTCAGAATGTATCCCTTTTTGCCATTGTAAAGGACACACTCCCTCTTTGCAGGGCTTTGAGTGAAAGGAAATTATCAATGCTTACAGTCATATACTTAGAGCAGCCACTATCCATATACTATTTTTGGCAGCTTTCTTTCACTGCTCCCTGTATAAGAAAATCAAGGATTAGACGTAGGAACCCAAATAAGTTTGGGCCCCTTGTAGTGAGGAAAAGGGAAAATTAAACTTCTTTTTGTCCAAGCAGGCAATACACGTTTTTTAATGGAGGAACCTAGTTCCTTAGCAGTAGTTACCTTTTTAACAAAGACCTTGTTTTTCTGCTAGGACTGAATTATAGCCTTACAATTTTCTTTAAAGTGTCATGTGTTTCCACAGTGAGTGCAAAGCCAATTATCAGGAACAGTAACATACTTGCTATGTGGATTGTAAGGAGTTCTTCCTTTTGGAACCCGACTCCCTGCATGTTCCCACCATTGCATGTATACATGACATTGATTGTATCAGAGGACCAGATCTACTTTAGAGATTTTTTCAGGTCATTTTTAACCCTGCCTAGATCTTCTTTGAGTTGTCTATTTCTTTCAAGTTCAGCACACAGACTAGATTTTACAGATTTGAGTTCATTTTCAAGCTTAATGTATGCCTCACTTGCAACTTCCTTTCTCTATTGGATGTTCCCAGAACTGATTCCACATTTTAGTTCCTCAATTGTTTCTTTTAGATCCATAACTACTACCAACAGGTCATCTCTCTCATGTTCTACGTTTTAAATTTTTTTAGTCAGAACATATTTTTCCTTCTTTAGAACCTCGATGGTTTCTTTTAGGTCAACCACTACAACAACCAGATCATCTCTCACATGTTCTACCTCTCCTAGTTCCACAGTTAACGCATTTTTTTGTCATTTATAAGACTAAGATAAGCATCGATTAAAACATTTGCCAAAGATATAAGCTTCTTCTGAGAGTATGACTTCAAATTTCCTTGAACGTCTAGAAAGTTTACCTCAATCATCATCAGATTTTGCCATCAGGGAAAAGATAGAGTCATATTCAACTGCTTCACTTTCAACTACCATCTTGGAGGTGTCACCTAGTTCATCATCTTCTCTAGATTCGCTGGAAGAATCTCCCCACGCAGCAATAGCTTATTTCACAACATTGTCAACGGCATCTTTCCTCTTTAATATTTTGTTAGAAATCGGATTCCTCTTGACTGCTTTGTCTGTGTTATGTTTGTACTGGTCTTTCTTGAGGAGAGGAAAGTCCTTGATGAAGTGTCTTGTCTTCCCACATTTATGACATAAGTCATAACCTCTTGGCTTGCTGGAGCTGCCCCTTTTTGGAATGCCTCCATTCATGTGAACCATTTTCTGAAATCGCTTCGTCAGGTAGGCCATGTCAACATCCTCACCACTTGAGTCATTGTTGTCTGCCTTGAGGACCTGGTTCTTCTCCTTTTTGGTCTCTCTTCTTTCATGGTCCTTTTTCTTCTTTATTTTGTACGTCTTCAGATTACCAATGAGTTCATCAATGGTCAGTTTTTGCAGATCCTCTGCCTCCGTGATAGCATTTACTTTGTTTTCCCAGGAACCAGGTAATACACTGAGTATTTTCCTGACAAGTTTGTTTCTTGAAATGATCTCTCCTAGAGAGTGGAGTTTGTTGATGAAATAGGTGAATCCAGTGTGCATGTCTTGAATGGACTCAACATCCTTCATCTTGAAGAGTTCTTACTCAGTGGTGAGCATGTCGATTTTTGATTGCTTAACTTGAGTTGTTCCCTCATGTGCTGTTTGGAGAGCTTCCCGTATATCTTTGGCAGCTTGACAGGCGGAGATTCTATTGTACTTGCCTGGTTCAATAACATAGACGGGGATCTTTTTTGCTCGGAAGTTTTTCTCTATAGCTTTTCGGTCAGAATCGTTGTACTCCTTCCTTGTCTTTGGAACTGTCACTGCTGGCTCGCCAATAGTTTTCATGGGGACGAAGGGTCCATCGCAGATAACATTCCAGAGCTCTGAATCTTCAACTATGATAAAATCATACATCTTTGTCTTCCACCATGCATAGTATTGTCTATTGAATCTTGGTGGTCTGTAGGTTAATTAACCTTCTTTAAAGTTTGGTGGAGCATCCATTTGGATCCTTTCTAGGTGTTAGCCTGATATAAAGAACCTGCTCTGATACCAATTGATGAAAACTTAGGGTCCACCAAACTGTATAGAGAACCTTGTTCTCTATCAGTTCCCACAGAACACGCACAATAAGAGATAAGTAAATAATACAGTAGACGTTTACGTCGAAAACTCTCAGCTCACGGGATTAAAAACCATGACCTACACTCATAGGATTTTAACTTCACTAACCGAACAACTTCAGATTAAAACCTATTATAACATAGGAATTAAACTATTAATTCCTCACTTACTTGTAATAACTCTATTACAAGCCTCTTTGTAATAACTCTATTACAAAGCTCTCAACTCGACTAACTCTAGCCAAGACACAAACACAAGGTTTATGGTTTTACAAATGGTTTCCTACACAATGCTTCTAACTAAGCTAAGTAGGAATTATAAGTAGATCACTCTAACAAAAGTACGACACAACTAAGGACATATAATAGCACAGTGCTGGAAACTGGTCCTTCGTTCTGTTGTTCCTGGTTCTTGAAGCCTGGAAGTTACTTGCAAGATGGCAACACCCTTGAGAGGAAACTTACTCAATTTTCAGATGTGAAAATGTGTGTTTTTACTTTTCTTCATGTAAATAGTATCCAAGTGATGTCACTTGGATGATGCAAGTAAATATCCAGTACAAGGCATTCTCCATAAAGTGACTGCTGCACTATTTGCACTGTTGTGTGTGTGCAGAGGAATAGTCGCGACTTTATAGTTGTGGGGAGTTGACTGGTACAATCAGCAAGGGAACTTATGTCCATTCGTTCCCTCTGTCATTTCTTTGACTCTAGTTGTTGGAACTTGTGCCCGACTTGAGACTTGTTGTTATTGAGTACTTTGAGAATGTGTAACAGGTTCCCAATCTGGTTCTTATTATAAATTTTGTTAGATAATCAAAACACAAAAAGACACATAACTTATCACCTTTCCTTCATTTTCTCTTTCTTTTCTCTCCTCTTTCTTTCCCAGACATGATATATGTTTGGCAGAGATGTTTTGTCCATAATTTTATGAAGCAACATCTTTTTTTAATTCTAGTGTCAATTTGTGCCTATTTGGCATCTTCCTATAATAGTGTTGTGACAATAATCTTTGTCTCAAGGTGATTTTAGAGTACCCATTTGGTAAAGATTCTTGGGCTTTTAACATATTTTGTCGTTCGTTCAAAAATATTTATAGTTTCTAGCCAATATAGATATATTATACACTTATGAATATAATAAACACATCTACCTGCTAGTTTTTTGGAGTGAATATATAAGGTAATTTATCAAAACTTTGATTCCTTGTATCATTTAATAGCGAGTTTGGCCAAACTTTTAATACCAGTTTATTTTAAAAAGTATTTATGGAGAAAAATAATTTTTGTTTGGCTAATCCATATGGCAAACACTTTTGATCAGTTGATAAAAATTTACTTTATTGTTAATATTTATTGAAGTAGATAAATATTTTCAAATATTTATTATGAAAGAATATAATTAGTTTTTTGTTTTTATTAAGTAAAATATAAAAATAAAATTAAAAATTATTTTATATATATCAAAATATCATTAAACAAATATAAAAGTATTTACCCCAAAGTCACCAATCATCATATATTAGAAAGTTATCCTAAAAAATAAAAAGAGATACTTATACATTAGGAGAATTACTTTTAGCATAGCTAATACAAGGTTAAATTGAGGAGGATTATTTTAGTTTATATAATGTTTTGTTAAGGGTATTTTTACTAAGAGAAAAATTAAAAACAACTTCTACTTTTATTTTTGAGGAGAAACTGCTTTTTTCGCTTCAAAAAAATAACTTATGCTTCTACTCAAAATATATTTTTTCTCCTAAAAGCTTAGCCAAATATTTAAATTTTGAAAAACAAAATTCTTGCAGAAAAAAAAGAACACTTTTTACTTTGGAAAAGATTAACCAAACATGCTATAGTAATTTTGTTAAATGTTAATGACTTGGATCTTTATAGAGGTTCCATCTTTATATGTCCATTATTGAAGCCCACAACTCTCCCCCAAGATCTCCATTCTTTCTCCCTTTTTCTTTTTTATATACATTTGTTTGCCACATGCTAATAGCGGGAGTCCGAAACTAGAGTGTTGTCTATTTGGACACAAACCACAAAAATAGGTGAAAAAATAACTGAGAACCATTTTCCCAGGCGCGTTACACCTTAACGGCATATTTGTCCGTTAAGGTATTAGCGCATGAGTTACATGCGCTAAATTTTTATTTTAAATTGACTGGTATATATATATATATATATATATACACACACACACACACACACACACACACACACACACACACACATCTCATATGCAGGATGCGCTATACCAGAAGTTGAAAAGACAGGTAGGTATAGCGCATCCAATATATGCGTTATACCTATATAAATTATCGGTATTGTCTCCTTCCCCGACCAGACAGAAGCAGAAAGTGAAAAAATGTCTCCCNAAAAAATGCCCCCCCCCCCCCCATTTTTTAACCAAAAAACTCCATTGGAGCCCACTCGTCCCCCAAATATTGTGACTTCTCTGTATTTTAGCAAGCTAACACCAAATCCAAAGCGTTTTCATGTAGTGGGTCTCGTCTATTGCTCGTTTCAACTTCCAAATCATCAAATCTTCACATTTCAAAAAATTTTAAATCGAGGTATTCCGACTTACTTTTTGGTAAAACTAATGTATATAAAATACTTATTAGTTGTTATTTATTGTGTTGTATGTTTTTGTTATGATCGTTTTGTGATTAATAATTTTTTTTATTTTTTATCCGTATTAGTTTATTTATGTGCTAAAACATTAGTAAAAATATATATTGTTAATTTATGAATAATTATTGTTTTATATTGTAACGATCCGACCAGTCGTTTTGAGCTCTAATGTGTCGCTCGGTGGTTTGAGGCCTTGAGTAGCTTCACTTCATGTTTTATGACTTATACACGTAGTCGGAATCGAATTTCGGGAAATTCAGAGTTGATTCGGATGGAAAATTCTAATTTCGGAAGCTTTAAGTTAGAGAATTGACTAAGGTTTGACTTTTGAGTAAATGACCTCGAATTATAATTTGAAGATTCTGATAGATTTGTATGATGATTTTGGACTTGGGCGTGTGTTCGGGTTGAGTATCGGGTGGTCCGGAAGCATTTTGGCGCTTATCATGGAAAGTTGGCATTTTAAATATTTTAAAATTTCATAAGTTTGGTTTGAAGTGGATTTTGATGTTACCGATGTCCGTTTGAGGTTTCGAGCCTTGGAATAGGTTTGTATCGTGATTTGTGACTTGCACGCAAAGTTTGGCGTCATTCCGGAATGTTAAAGTATGAATCGAACGCGTTCGTCGAAGTTTGAATGTTTGAAAGTTTAAAGAAGGTTTCGATCGTCGATTCATGGTTTTGATATTGTTTGGTGTGATTTGAGGCCTCGAGTAGATTCATGTTATATTTTGGGACTGGTTTGTGTGATTGGACGGGGTCTCGGGGGCCTCGGGTGAGTTTCGGATGTGTTTGGATGGTGTCACGCTCTTATTTGATGTTTCGGCATTGTTGCTTTGGGCATAAAGGGAAATATATTGAGAAAACTGTCTTTGATTTATGATTAGATTAAACCATTAGATCTGTATCATAACTACGGATCCATGGCAATAAGAATCGTCGAATTCCGATGTCGTATGAGAGATTTATGCCCATTCCTGTGTCGGACAAAATTGTTGGTTTCTGGTGCGAAGCTTTGTTATTCACGAATGAGAGAGAGGTTCTTGAACGCGAAGAAGAATTTTTGGGTTTACCGGTCAACGCGAAAAATTTCTCTTCGCGAACGCGAAGGCGATGAAGAAAAATCATCAGAATAGTGTTTTAAACCGAGAATTTTAGTATTTTGGACATATCTTGAGTTCTAGAGCTCCGTTTGAGGTGCCCTTTGCGACGTTGTTCTCATCTCAATAAGGGTGTAAATATATGACCTTTATTATTATGTTTATCCATTATTATTTGAGTTGGTTATTATTTTTATCCGTATTTGAATTGTAGAAATTGGGATTTAGCGCCCCAAAGTTGAGAAATGGTAAATCCTTGATTTGAGGATTGATTCATGGACGAAATTCGATGATTTTCTGGATATAGACTATATCAGTTATGTCACGACCCAAAATCCATTAAGGTCATGATGGCGCCGGACACCGCTGTCAGGCAAGCCAACAATACAAACTTCACTTAATTACCCATTTTAGTATTTTTGAAATCAAAATTTCTTCAATGAAATAATAAAGATAAAACTCATAGAGTAAATAATAAATATTTTTAGCAACTAAATTTCTAAACAATTCACAACCATTCCCAAAATCCGGTGTCACAAGTGCATGAACATTTACTATGGAATTAAAAATAAAATACAGCAGCTGTCTAAAATACAAATTAGATAGAAAAAATATAATAACCCTGAAGGAGGCTCTGTTGGCTGCGGATCGTAATACAGAATGCAGCTTACATATGTCCCCACAATTATTAACCACACCTCTGCGCCCACAAGGCCACTAGACATATATGTACCTACACAATAAAATATGCAGCAAGTGCAGTATGAGTACGAAAATAACGTGTACCTAGTAAGTATCAAGCCTAATCTCGAAGTGGTAGAGACGAGATGGCCGACTTTGACACTCACTATGGGTCAATAATATTAAATAATCATGAAATAGAAATATTTATATCAACGTGATTCTTAGAGTTAACACTAATTTTATTGACCAGTAGAAATAATTAAATTCCTTCAAATGCAGTAATTCTCAATATATTAATTAAATTCCTTCAATTCCAATAAATTTTCAAATTTATCAATTAGTCTCATTTACAGGAATAACAATAATTCCTTAACAAGCAGGAATAATAATTCATTAAATTTCAAAGATTTTCAATTTATCAATTAGCTTCACAAGCTGCAATAAACTATTAAGGTATCGTGTGATTATTATTATTAAGCATGATTTCTGTCGAGGACGTACGGCGCGATCCAGAGTGTCGTGTACACTGCCGAGGGACGTGCGGCACTGCCGAGGGATGTGCGGCACGATCCATAGATGCATCTATCCTGCCGAGACGTTCGTCCCGCTCCACAAAAAAGGAGGACATTTTTCTTATGTACCTCCGGGAATGAGAGTATGTTTATTATAAGATAAATTCGAGAGGATGAACAATTTCTTTTAATAATTAATTAATTTAAACAGAAAATCAAGCATATGAGATTTCCATCCTTTAATATCTTTATCTAATAATTTACAATATAATCATATATATATATCCATTAATATTAATTAAACAAAGAATACAATGTACACAAGTAATTCATGCTTTGAGCCCTAAACCACCTGGACTTTAGCATTAATAGTAGCTACGCACCGACTCTCGTCACCTCGTGCGTACGTAACCCCTGCAATTAGCAACATTTATTCAATTTAAATCCCTATAAGGTAATTTCCCCCTCACAAGATTAGACAAGAGACTTACCTCGTCTCAAAGTCCACTTTTTGATTACCACATCGCGTTGAATTCTTGATTCGACGCCGAAAGATCCGAAACTATCCAAATATTATACACAATAATTAATATATGCTAAATGATTCGAAATTTATCTATTAAATAAATTACCTTATCCAAAATGGTAAAATTTTTAAAACTCACCTCGGGCTCACATGCTCGGATTCTGTAAATTTTCGGATGAAAACGTTACCCATAATCTCAAGAACTTAAATATATAATTTTTATCCAATTCCATAACTATTTTCGTGGTTAAAATCTCATTTTTATAAAAATTTAGGTTTTTCACCTAAACCCTTGATTTCTAAGATTTACTAGTTATAATCTACCTATAATCTATGGAGGTAAGTTAATTCCATACCCCTTGAGTAAATTAAAGAACTTGAAAATTTTAAGTTTGAATCAAGTTCTTTAATTTACTCCCAATGCGCCGAAATATACTTAAACTACTCGGAATGACACGAAATTTTGCGTGCAAGTCTTAAATCACTATACGGAACTATTCAAGCTCTTTAATTTACTCCCAATGCGTTGAAATATACTTAAACAACTCGGAATGACACGAAATTTTGCGTGCAAGTCTTAAATCACTATACGGAACTATTCAAGCTCTTTAATTTACTCCCAATGCGTTGAAATATACTTAAACAACTCGGAATGACACGAAATTTTGCGTGCAAGTCTTAAATCACTATACGGAACAATTCCTAAACTCTGCATTCCAAACAGACTTCAATTACTCAAAATCCTACTCCAAACCAAATTTTAAAGTATTTTAAACCTTTAAATAGTTGATTTTTCACTATTAAGCGTCAAAACGCTCCCGTGTTATCCAAAACCCTATTCGAATATACGCCTAAGTCCGAAATTATCATACGAACATATTGGAACCGTCAAATCCCGATTCCGATGTCATTTTCTAAAAATGTTGACTGAAGTCAAAATTAGCCTTTTAAGGCTAAATTAAGGAAACAAGTATTCCGATTTCAACTCACACACTTCCAAATCCCGAGCCAACCATCCCCGCATGTCATAAATTATTAAAAACACATACGGAAAGTTTTATTTAGGGGAACGGGGTTCTAACAGTCAAAACGACCGGTTGGGTCGTTACAAGTTATGGGGAATATTTATTTTCAATAATTTTCAGAATCCGGGCACGTGAGCTCGAGGGTTGACTTTATTGACTTTTCAAGCGGAGTTGGGAATTGTTATAAATTAATTAATTATTATTTTAAAGTATATTTTTATTGGTTTTTCATGATTGTTTGACTAGTTCGGATCGACGGCATTTGGTTTGAGGTATTAGAGAGGTGTTGGAGCCGGTTATGGAACTTCGGAGCGAGGTAAGTCTCCTGTCTAACCTTGTAAGGGGAAAATTACCCTGTAGGTGTTACATTCTTATGTGCTACATGTTGTGGGAGCTACGCACGTATGAGGTAACGAGTATCCATGTGTATGCTAGAATTCTTTATTTTGTCCAAGTTGGCTTAGGTTCACGCCATTCTATAATTGTACTATTTGAGTAATCTTTGCTCGTTTAAATTCCTGTATTTTGCATTACGACTTGAGACTAGACTTTCATAGGGTGATATACTCGCTATTGTAGAGATGTGACGAGCTACTTGATAATCCGCAAAATAATTTGTGCTGCCCTTATGAATTTCTCTTGCATTGTGCGTATTCATCGCAAGGTTTTCCTTAAAATTCATAACTTACACGTTTATTCATGAGTGGGGTCAGGGATCCTTTAAATCTTCTTATTCTAATGGGATCGGGCCGCTCGCCTCGACAAGATTATGTACCACACTCTTATGGGAGTAGGTCATTCGCCTCGGCAGTATAATAGATGCATCTAAGGTTCGTGTCGTTCGACCCTCGGCAATGCACACATTATGATGGGATCGGGCCTTTTTCCACGGCATTTCTATCAAAAACTCTTATGGACCGGGTCGTTCACCTCGGCAGCGTCGTGCATAATATTTGATAAGAAATCAATGTATCCGTGTGTGTTTTTCCTGATTTGAGTTGTGACGACCTATCTAGTGAGGTCCATTTTAAATATACTATAGTTGAGGAGGTAACTGCTAATTGATATCTTGAGTTTACCGTTCAGAGGAGGATTGTACCTCATATTTATATTGATTTATACCGTTTGTTTACTCTTCCTCATACTTGTTTACTTCTTACTATATGTAACGACCCGACCAGTTGTTTTGAGTTCTAGCACGTCATTCAGTGGTTTGAGACCCTGAGCAGCTTCACTTCAGGTATTATGACTTGTACGCGTGGTCGGAATTTAATTTCGGGAAGTTCGGAGTTGATTTGGAAAGAAAATTCTAATTTCGGAAGCCTTAAGTTGAAGGAATTGACTAAAGTGTAATTTTTGAGTAGACGGCCTCGAAATAGGGATTTGAAGATTCCAACAGGTTCGTAGGATAATTTTGGAGTTAGGCGTATGTCCGGATCAGGTTTTGGATGACCCGAGAGTATTTCGGCGCCTATTGTGGAAGTTGGCATTTTGGAAGAATTTCATAAAAATTGGGTTGAGGCGTAGTTCAATATTAACAATGTCCGTTTGGGATTCCACGTCTGGGAATAGCTCTGTATGGTGATTCTGGTATTGGGAGCGCGTCCGGAAGTGGATTTGGAAGTCTGTGGGTCATTTCGGGGTCATTTGGCGAAAGTTAGAAATTTGAAGGGTTTTTGAGAAGTTTGACCATGAGTGTACTTTTTGATATCGGGGTCGGATTCCGATCCTGAAGGTTGGAGTAGGTCCACAATGTCAATTATGACTTGTGTTCAACATTTGAGGTCAATCGGACGTGATTTGATAGAATTCGGCATCGATTGTAGAAGTTTGAAGTTCATTAAGTTTGAATTGGAGGGTGATTCGTGTTTTTAGCGTTGTTTGATGTGATTTAAAAGCTCGAACAATTCCGTTTTATGATTTCAAACTTGATGGTATGTTTGGACGGGGCCTCGGGGGGCCCCGATGCTGTTCGGACGATGGCGGATTGAGTTGAAAACTCAAAAGGGCTGTTGGTTGCATCAGTTCTGGTGTAACCGCATCTGCGAGATTTGGGCCGCAGGTGCGAGGGTTCAGTCGCAGAAGTGGCTCTGAAGCATTTGACCAAGGACCGCATATGCAGAATTTCGTGCGCACCAGCGAATGCGCAGGTGCGTGGAGGAAAGGCGCATGAGCAGGACTAGGCGCAGAAGTGGCACGCTTGCGCAAAAGTGGGCTCCCGTCCGCAGAAGCAGCCCTCCCTGGGCTTGAAGGCATCCGCAGAAGCGGACCAAGCACAGCAGGTGCGGTACCTCAAATGCAGCCAACGCACTGCAGGTGCGAAGATCGCTGGGCAGTGAGGTTTTTATAAAACGGGATTTTGGCCATTTTCATTTCATTTCGTCCATGAGAGCCGATCCTGGAATAATTTTGGAGCACCATTTTCACTGTCCATAATGAGGTAAGTGATTTCTACCACTTGTGAGTTAAATATACGAATTTAGACTTGAAAATTCATGGAAAATTGTAGAAATTTGGGATTTTGAAGAAAAACCTAGAAATTGGTATTCTTAAATTTTGATCACGAATTTGGGCATGAAATTGAGAATACATTATATATTAGAGTTCGTAATGTTATGGGTAGTTTTTATCTTCGAAAATTTTCTGAATCCGGGCAGGTGGGCCCGAGGGAGACTTTATCGATTTTTCGAGCGGAGTTGGAAATTGTCATGAGTTGATTAGTTATGGGTATTAGAACACGTATTGATTGGATTGCACATTGTTTGCATAGTTTTGGATCGACAAGCACCGGTTTGAGGTGTTAGAGCGGCGTTGGAGCCGGTTACGGAACTTCGGAGCAAGGTAAGTCTCATGTCTAACTCTGGGAGGGGGAAAATACCCCGAAGTGTTGTATGGTGATGTGTGCTACCTGTTGTGGGGGCTACATACGCGCGAGGTGACGAGAGCCGGTACGTAGCTACATTCATGTTATTGTCCTGGTAGGCTTAGGTTCACATCATGATGTAGCTGCACTATTTGAGCATTTTCTCGCCTATTAAATTCCTTTGTTTTACATTCCTACTTGAGACTAGACTTGTTATTATAGAGACTTCACGAGTTCATGATTAGTCACCGAATAACTTTACTCCTCTTACGACATGTTTCCGTGATATATATACTTCAGTGAAAGGTTTTCGTTAGAGAATTACAACTCACATGTTTATTCGTGAGTGGGGTCAAGGACCCGTTAAAGCTTATTATTCTAATGGGATTTGGTCGTTTGCCTCGGTAGGATTATGTATTTCACTCTTATGGGATCGGACTGATCGCCTCGGCAGGATTTATGTACTATACTCTCATGGGAGCGGACTGTTCGCCTCGGCAGTTTAATAAATGCATCTATGGTTCATGACGTTCGACCCTTGGCAGTGCACAGTTTAAATATTTATGTTGGATCGGGTTGTACGCCTCGGCATTTCCTATATCATATCCTCATGGAATCGTGCGTAATATTTGTCAAGAAGCCGAGGTATCTGTAAATTTCGCCCTGATTCGAATTATAACAACCTACTTGATGAGATACAGTATACATATATATGCTTCGGTTGAGGAGGAATTTGCTAATTAAGAGCTTGAGTTTATTGTAAGGAGGATAATTGTACCACATATTTACACTTGTTTATTTTATTTATTTACTTTGCCTCGTATTCTCACCTCCTTATTGTACTTGATATTATTGGACCACTAGTGAGTGTCGATTTGACCCCTCGTCGCTACTTCTCCGGAGTTAGGCTAGATACTTACTGGGTACACATTAAGTACGTACTCATACTACACTTGCTGCACATTTTTGTGCAGGTACATATGTGACTAGTGGCCTTCTGAGAGCAGAGGCGTGTATGCATGTGGGGATTTACGCGAGTTGCATTCCATATTACAACCTGTTGCCGGCAGAGTCTCCTTCAGGGTATTTATATTTCTCCTGTCCAAATTTATATTCCGGACAGATGTTGTATTTTATCTTACATTCCTAGTTGACGCTCATGCACTTGTGACACCGAGTTTTAGGGTGATTATGGGTTGTCCTGTACAGAAATGGTTAAAAATATTATTATTTACTCTATAAATTTCCATATTTTACTATATAATCGAAGGAAATATAATTTCAAAAATATTAAAATAAGAACCATATTAGGTAATTATTTTTGGCTTGCCTGACGGCGGTGTCCGGCGCCATCACGGCCTTTAATGAATTTTGGGTCGTGACACTATACATGATTTATTGGACCACTAGTAAGTATCAATGTCGACCCCTCGTCACTACTTCTACGGAGTTAGGCTAGATACTTATTGGGTACGGGTTGATTTACGTACTCATACTATACTTCTACACTTATTGTGCAGGTTTACATTTTTGGTGCTCTCTTGGGCGCAGAGGCGCAACTATTGCGGGGACTTTATGGTAAGCTGCATTCTATATTACGATCTGTAGCATACAGAGTATCCATCAGCGTTATTTATATTCTCCTGTTTAACTTGTATTCCATACAGATGTTGTATTTTATTATATTTTCTAGTTGATGCCCATGCACTTGTGACAACCGGTTTTGGGGGTTCCTACTGGATGTTTAGTATGATTGTTCACGTAATTATTATTTATCATTTCACCCTAGAATCTTCATTTTATAGTCTTTAATTAATGGGAATTATGATTTCAAGTAATAAAAATGAGTAATTAAGTTGATCAATCACTGTTGGCTTGCCTGACGACGGCGTTAGGCGCCATCACGACCTATAGTAGATTTTGGGTCGTGATAGCTTGGTATCATAGCTCTAGGTTCACTTAGGCATCATGAGTCATGAGCGAGTCTATTAGAGTCTAGCGGATCGATACGGAGACGTCTGTACTTATCTTTGAGAGGCTAGAGGGCTGTTAGGAGCACTTCCTTTCTTGATTCCTCATCGTGTGATTTGATTCCACTAAAGCTTATGCCTTCATTTCCTTCCTACTCAATCTAACGCGGCATGGAGAGCTTGTTACCAATTGGGCATCGAGGAGTTATAGTGGTACTGTAGTCATGTTGCATGATGTTTCTCTGCATATTCGGGTAGGCTATTATCGTCGCTTTGCGGAAGGGTGTTCTGTTGTTTCAGCCCACTACCTATATTTCCTGTGGTTTCGGGGCTATGCACAAATTATTATGATGTTCATGCATTGTTATCGCACAGTGTTGGTGCAATGGTAGGGTGCTTGTTCATGTGTCGAGGTAGTGAATGACTCGAAAGAAGGATTTTTTAGTGCGTGGTTTAGAGGTTCGGCATTTAATTCCAGCGGATGAAAGGCAATTGGACTATGGATGTTCAAGCTCTAGTTGATGGATTAACGAGACTTGATATTTTTGAGCATGGTGGAATTCTAATTTGTGGTGTGGTGTTGTCGCCCTTGTTGGAACGCAAAGGCCTATGGGTGTTAGGGCCTCCTTTGATTTGCCTTCAAGGCAGGGTGTTGTACAATGGTGCCTAAGTAGCGGTTATCAGATATGGTGGTGTATGTTGGCTTCAAAGTCGAATCGGTGTTTCTAATGTTGATGACTCGAGGGAAATGATCTTTGAGAAGGCTTAGAGTTGGTAGCAATTTATCAGTTCAGGTGCTAAAGAGAAGGATTTTGATTTGAGACGGCATTTGGGCAGCGAAGGATGAGGAAGGACATGGTGGGAGGTGTCTCCGGTGGTTGAATTGCTAGCAGGTCAAGTATGAAAAGCAGAGGTCGAGAAGTTTCTTAAAGGAGACGGTTTAACCGAAGTAGGAGTGGCATAGTAGCATATGGATTATGTGGTAGGATAGCCACATGCCTTGAGAAAGGTTTAGAGCGATTTGGGAATCGCGGTGGACTGTGACTAGGTACACGGATTCGATTTGGGATATTGGCTATTGTGCTGAGGAAGATTGAATATGATGAAAATGAATTTGCTTGGAATGAAGAGGGGTATAAAATCTTGATTTTTGTTATGGGATCCGACGCGACTTCTTGTTTGGAAATATATTGTCGGACTTTCAGTTTATGTCAATGGGGGATGAACAGACTTTTACAGCTGGTGGACGAGCATGGGCTCATGAGGGTTTACTGATTTCGTGGTAGTTGTACCTAGTGCGGTGTTGTTGGAAGATGTAGGTATGGAATTTCACTAGTGGGCTATCTCCTATGAACAAGTTAGCGGTTGCTTTATTTTGATAAAGTTTCTATGAGGAGTTTTACTTACTACCTGGCAAAAGGTCAAATATGTGATCGTGACTGATAATTCGAAATGTTCATGAGATGTTAACAAGAGATTATGAGAAATGTGGCGGGTTACCGGTGCGAGATCATGGTAATTGAGAAGAAAGAATCTTTGTAGGCTCTAGATTTATGTGATTGTAGCTTAAAGCTAAGTGGGGGAGCCCACTGCCTACGATTGGATCGTGTGGTTGTCTGCTTGTACGGTTTCTGGTTATCAATGCATTGGTGGATTAAATATGACTAAGAAAGGAAAACGTCAGGGGTAATTCGAGCAAAGAATTTGATGAATGTGTGCTATATTTTTCCTTATTGATTCATGGGCGGGTTTTGGTAAGACTCAAAGTTTATGCTTCTTGTGGATGTGATGTACAAGGAAAAGAATTCATCCGGTTACTTTTTTAGGAGTGTTCATGTGCTAATAGAGCATTGGAGTTTCATTATACTCGGGATCATGTTAGAGTGTATGACTCCCAATAGTGGTTCTAATGGGTTCAAGGATGTAAGCACGGTGTCTAAGGATTTTGGGTTCATTGTGTGGTTAAGGATCGAGTTTTTGCAGTGGGTATTGAGACAATGTGATCTCATGATTTGGGTCACCTGGGATGAGTGTTGATCGAGTTTCGTTATGTTTTTGAATGGAGCTATTATTATTTCTAAGGCATGTCAAGAGTAAATTGGAGGAAGTTGGGTCGGTTGGTAATGGTTTGAATCAGCATGATTGTGACAATGATCAGTTCCTTCGGTGCGTTAAGTTATACAGGTGGTTGGTAGTTGTACGTGCGGGCTTAACAGCCACCATAATTTGATTGATTTGGGAGGTATTTGATTCTAATGGCCTTGTTATGTGTAAATGGATCCCGGAAGAGTTATGACGGTTTAGACAATGACTCGAGGTTTGTATTTTCTGTGGTTATGGGAATTCAGTTGCATGTTGCAATGGTTCTTCTGAAATGAGTTGAGTGAAAGGGATTCTAGCCAATGAAGTGTTTATTCTACTAGTAGTTCAGGGGTTATGATGAATTCTTGTACGCTCACATGGCGGCGCGATAGGTGCAGTGAGCGGTATGGGAATTAGAAGTTAAGGATCAAGGTTGCGGTTCGGTGTTGACAGGAATGTCACGAGCTAGGATGAGCAGGGAAGAATTTAGATATTCAGAGTAAGCTGACATTTTTCTTTAGTGTCATCTGAGAACGGTGTCAAGTGTAAGAGGCTTTATGCATTGATTTGCGGACTCTTGGTTGGCTTTAAATAATTAGCATGGTTAGTGGTGTGGAGGTGCAGACTTTTCTACCTGGTGCGGAAGGTCGTGGGAGCGTATCCCATGGGAAAATTGTTTAAATGTGACATACTAGTCACTTGATTGTTAAAGATTGAAACTTGGCATGGAGATTATGGTACTATCGTTAATGTGAGAGTTTATGCCTGGAAGGCGCTCTATTCCTTTGGTTGTGAACTGTGGGAGTTTGTTACGGATTATAATGGCTGCTCGTGTGTGTCATGAATAGGGCCATTGTGGATCCTTGAAAGGTTGTTAGCCCAGTATGGGATGATCGGAATTGGCTTGGTGTCCGTTGGTCGGTCTAATGTGAATATGTGCTTTACATCAGGTCGTATGTGTTCATTTGGCATAGCATTGTTTGCGGAAGAGTCTTCGGGCACTGGATGTTATTCCTGTCATCAGCTATTCCATGTAATACTTTATTGTGCCATGTGGGTTATGCGACAGCTTGATAATTCGCACATGTGTTGTGATCCCGTGTAGCTTATGGTGTTATATGAGCAGGATGGCTCTCGAGATGTAGGTCATTTATCGGACCTTAGTTGTGCTTGGGTTTTGTAGCATATGGCTCTATTTGTCTCCCTAGGGTTGTAGTTTTGCACTTGGCGTGCTTGTGGTCGATATTCGGGTATTTCGTAGGAATAAGAATTATGGCTCGATAGGCACTTCCTTATTTATTGTTATGTGTGGATAGGGTGGCATGCCGCCACATTATGTTGTTTGGATCGGGTTGCACGCCGCAACAGTATCATGTTTGAATCGGGTTGCATGTCGCAGTGATGTCATGCTTGGATCGGGTTGCACGCCGGAACAGTGAGATATTAAGTATGGTTCCCTATACTTATTTCTGTGTATTTTGTTTCTCATTCTCTGAGAAAGGTTTATAGCATCTTTTCGATTGTTTTATTCATTACGCGGGCTGGGTAGTTCTTTTCTAGAGTTCGTTCTTCCTTATGTGTCATATTCGAGTTGTAGCTTGTTGGCGCTTCGATGGCTCTGTATGAGATTTTAGACAGTGTGTGAGGTAGCTTATTGCTCGAGCAGCTTGTACTGGGTGAGACAAGGTTATTGGACCTACGATCATTGCGATCGGATTTATGTAGTCAGAATGAGGTAATGATTCTTGTCAGGTGGAGAGACCCCCATGATTTATTTATTTGGCAGTTGGTAATGAGTTTCTACGCATATCTTTCATCATGGAAGCATTACGAGAGTTGGAACAGGGCTTATATGTGTTATGAGGTGTATTGGGGGCATCGGATTCGTGAAATTTCAGCTATTATGGTAAGAGGGTGTTATTTGGACAGACGACTTATGTGGTGCATGGTATGAATTCAGCATATGTGTATGATGAGGTTCTGGTACAGTGTGTAGGGATTGATGCGGTGTTCGTTTGTTAGAATCGGGTCTCGTGGAGAATTTCGGATGTTGGAATTTGGTTCTAAAGCTTGTTAGCTAAGGTTATGTGGAGGATCTTCAGTCTGGCTCAAGCTAATGTGCTCACATGGGTTGTGGTGGCACAGGCAGGTGCACAAGGTGTTGAACAGTGACTTTGGACAACTCTAGAACGGTCCTTGGTATGTTCGAGGACGAACATATGTTTAAGTGGGGGAGAATGTAACGACATGACCGGTCGTTTTGAGCTCTAGTGCGTCGCTTGGCGGTTTGAGGCCTTCAGTAGCTTCACTTCATATTTGTGACTAGTATGCGTAGTCGGAATCGAATTTCGTGAAGTTCAGAGTTGATTCGGATGGAAAATTCTAATTTCAGAAGCTTTAAGTTGGGAGAATTGACTAAGGCATGCCTTTTGAGTAAACTGTCACGACCCAATTACTCCTATAGGTCGTGATGGCGCCCAACATCACAGCTAGGCAAGCCAACTAGTGATTTAAATATACATTTATTCTTTTAAAAATATTTTGAGTAATTAAGCTCTTCTTACTTGCAATAATTTAGAAAAATATGAAAGATCATATTAAATAAAAACCAAGAAAAATAATTAAATCCAAAATTCTACCAGTGTGTGTGCCAAGACCTGGTGTCACAAGTGTATGAGCATCTAGTAGATTATAAACAAAAATTCTAAATATTGTCTGAAATAAAATAGACAAAATACAAATACAATAAGAATGCATTAGTTGTTGCAAAACAGCTCAGAAAGGCAGCTCGCCACTAAGCCTTAGGATAACGTGGGTATGCGCTGGTAGGTCCACCTATAGCACCTGTCTCAGGTCCTGCACAAAAAGTGCAGCAAGCATAGCATGAGTACGTAAACAACGGGTACCCAGTAAGTATCAAGCCTAATCTCGAAGAAGAAGTGACGAGAGGTCGACTTTTATACTCACTATGGGTCAATAATATTAAAAATAGGAATATTTAATTAAACATGGTTTATATGAACAACAATAATTTCCTTAACAAGCAGAATCAATTAATTCCTTAAATTTTAATAATCTCCAATTTATCGATTAGCTTTACAAACTACAATATCGTGTAATTTTTATTATTAGGCACGATTTCTGCCGAGGTCGTTCGGCCCGATCCAGAGTGTCGTGTACACTGCCGAGGGACGTGCGGCACGATCCATAGATGCATCTATACTACCGAGGCGTTCGGCCCGCTCCACAAGAAAGGAGGACATTTTCTTATGAACCTCCGGGATAAGAAGTTATTATAAGGCTAACACATAAGGATGTACAATTTCTATTAACAGTCAAATAATTTGCACAAAATTTCAAGTATACAAAATTTCAGTCTTTTACTATTTCATCTAACAATTTACAATATAATTCCAATATTTTAATTAAATAAAAGATGCAATTATCACAAGTAATTCATGATTTGAGTCCTAAACTACCGGCACATAGCATAATTAGTAGCTACGTACGGACTCTTGTCACCTCGTGCGTACGTAACCCCACAATTAGCAACAATTATTAATTTAAATCACCCAACCCAAAATGGTAAAATTCCTAAAATTCACCTCGGGCCCACGTGCTCGGATTTCGGAAATTTTTGGAGGAAAACGTTATCCATAATCTCAAGAACTCAAATATATGATTTTAACCAAATTCCATAACCATTTTCATGGTCAAATCCCATTTTTATCCAAAACCTAGGTTTTTCATCTAAACCCTTGATTACACCAATTTTTACATGTTAATCTACCCCCAATCTATGTATTTAACTCATGTTTTGTAGAAATTACTTATCTCAAAGTGCTAGGTGAAAACCCTCTTCCAAGAGCTCCAAAAATCGCCCAAGAGATGAAAGAAATGAGTTAAATGGCCTAAGTCTCGCATTTAATAGGTTGTGCACAGGTCTCAGATGTCGCATTTGTGACATCTGGTTCGTAAATGCGAATTTGGGCTCCAACTGCCAAGGTCGCAAATGCGACCAAGGACTCACAAATGTGAACCCTGTCAAGGTCGCAAATGCGACTGATTTCTCGCAAATGCGAGCTATGCCCAGATCAGGCTTCTTCGCAAATGCGAAGCCTTTCTCGCAAATGCGAACTATTTCTCGCATTTGTGACACCTGCAGCACCAACAAAGAAAACACCAGAAAACTGAAGCTTTATCCTTCCGAACATTGTCCGAAACTCACCTGAGCCCTCGGGGCTCCACACCCAACATCCACACAAGTCTTAAAACATCATACGGACTCGCTCGCTCACACGATCGAAACACCGAAATAACATCAAAATCCACGAATCAGATGCCAAAACGCATGAATTAACTCATGAACTCCAATAACTTCTAAAATACTTTCGCGCGTCCGATTCCTATCAAATCAACTTGGAATGACTCCAAATTTTGCGTGCAAGTCTTAAATGACATTATGGAACTATTACCGGTCTCAGAATCCTATTTGGACCTCAATAACAACAAAACTTTTTCCAAACCAAATTTAAAGAACTTCAAAAACCTTCAAAGAGCCAACTTTCACTATTAGGCGCTGAAACACTCCCGGGTCATCCATAACCCGATCCAAACATACGCGCAAGTTCAAAATCATCATACGAACCTAATGGAACCGTTAAATCCCAATTCTGAGGTCGTTTTCACAAAATGTTGACTGAAGTCAAACTTAACCTTTTTAAAGCCAAACTAAGGAATCAAGTGTTCCGATTTCAACCCGAACACCTCCAAATTAAAAAACCAGCCATCCTCGTAAGTCATAAATTAGTAAAACCACATACGGGGAGTCTTATTTAGGGGAACGGGGTTCTAAAAGTCAAAATGACCCGTTGGGTCATTACATTCTCCACCTCTTAAACAAACGTTCGTCCTCGAACGGGTTTAGAATTATACCTGGAGTGTTGAATAAGTGTGGATATCTTCTCCGCATGTCCTTCTAGGCCTCCCAAGTCGCTTCTTCGACTGGTTGTCCCCTCTACTAGACTTTTACCACATAAATCTTCTTGGACCTCAACTGGCGAACATGTCTATCAACAATGGCAACTGGCTCCTTTTCATAACCCAGGCTTTTATCTAGATGAACTATGTTGAAGTCTAACATATATGATAGGTCAGCATGATACTTCCGGAGCATAGATACATGGAAAACTGATGAACTCCCGATAGACTGGGAAGCAAAGCAAGCTCGTAAACAACCTCCCCAACTCGTCTCAGCACATCAAATGGTCCTATAAACCTTGGGCTCAACTTGCCCTTTTTCCCAAATGTCATGATTCCCTTCATCGGCGAAACCTTCAAGAGAACTTTTTCACCCACCATAAATGATAAATCACGCGCTTTCTGATCCGCGTAACTCTTCTGTTTGGACTGTGCTGTACGAACTCTCTCCTGAATTAACTTTACTTTTCCAAGGCATCCTTTACCAAATCAGGACCATATAACTTAGCCTCACTGGGCTCAAACCATCCAATGGGCGAACGACATCGCCGACCATATAAAGCCTCAAATGGAGCCATTTCGATGTTGGATTGGTAACTGTTGTTATAAGCAAACTCGGCCAAAGGCAAGAAACGATCCCACTGACCTCCAAAGTCAATCACATATGCCCTAAGCATATCCTCCAAAATCTGAAATGTCCTCTCCGACTGCCTGTCGGTGTAGATGAAAGGTTGTGATGAGCTCTACACGGGTCCCCAATTCACTCTGTAATGCTCTCCAGAAATATGAAGTAAATTGAGGGCCTATATCCGATATGATGGAAATTGGCACACCGTACAGACGAACTATCTCCTAAATATAAATCTGGGCCAACCTATCTGGAGTATATGTAGTCACAACCGGAATGAAATGTGCCAACTTGGTCAACCTAACGACAATGACCCAAACTACATTAAACTTCCGCAAGGTCCGCGGCAACCCAACTGCAATGTCCATAGTAATGCATTCCTATTTTCACTCTGGTATAGTCACCTGCTAAAGTAGGCCACTTGGCCTCTGGTGCTCATATTTAACTTGCTAATAATTTAGGCACCTAGCTACATACTCCACTATGTCCTTTTTCATCCACCGCCACCAATAATGCTGCCTCGGGCCACGATACATCTTCGTAGCACCTGGATGAATAGAATACCGAGAACTGTGTGCCTCCTCTAGGATCTTTTTCCTCAGCCCATCCACATCAGGGACACATAGACAATCTTGGAGTCACAGAACACCATCCATGCCAATAGTAAGTTCCTTGGAACCACCCCATAGTATCATTTCTCAAAGAATCAATAAGTGTGAATCATCAAACTGGCGAGCCTTGATCTGCTCAAATAGTGAATATTGGGCAACAACACACGCAAGAACTCGACTGGGCTCTGAAATATCCAATCTCATGAGTCTATTAACCAACGACTGAATGTCCAAAGCTAATGGCCTCTCCTTTGCTGAAATGAAAGCAAAACTACCCATACTCTCCGCCTTTCTACTCAAGGCGTCTGCAACTACATTTACTTTGCCCGGATGATACAGGATAGTAATATCATAATCTTTCGGTAACTAAAACCATTTACGGTGCCTCAAATTTAGGTCCCTCTTCTTGAACAAATGTTGAAAACTGCGATGATCAGTGTAAACCTCACAAGACACCCCATAAAGATAATGCATCCAAATCTTAAGAGCGTGAACAATCGCAGCTAACTCCATATCATGTACCGGGTAATTCTTCTTGTGGATCTTCAGCTGACGTGAAGCATATGCAATAATTCTCCCCTTCTACATTAATACATAACCTAAACCAATGCGTGAAGCGTCACAATATACTGTACACATCCCCTAACAGGATGGCAACACTAACACTGATGTTGTAGTCAATGTTCTCTTGAGCTTTTGAAAGCTCACCTTATAATCATCGGACCATCGGAACGGAGCACCCTCCTAGGTTAATTTGGACAAAGGTGTTGCAATAGATGAAAATCCCTCCACGAACCGACGATAATAACCTGCTAAACCTAGGAAACTTCTGATCTCACTCGCCGAAGTGGGACGATGCCAATTCTGAACTGCCTCGATCTTTTTAAGATCAACTTTAATACCCTCGCCCGATACAATATGCCCCAAAAATGCCACAGAATTTAGCCAAAACTCACATTTGGAGAACTTAGCATATAGTGTTTGTTCCCGCAAGGTCTGAAGAACCACTCACATATGTTGCTAGTGCTCCCCCTTACTGCGCGAGTAAATCAAAATGTCATCAATGAAGACAATGACAAATAAATCAATACATGGCTTGAATACCATGTTCATCAAATCCATAAATGCCGCCGGGGCATTAGTTAAACCGAAAGACATCACCAGAAACTCATAATGACCATATCAAGTCCGAAAAGCAGTCTTCGGGGCATCCGAATCCCGAATCTTCAATTGATGGTACCCCGACCTCAAGTCGATCTTAGAGAACACCCTAGCACCCTGAAACTGGTCAAATAGATCATCAATACGCGGCAACGAGTATTTGTTCTTAATGGTAACTTTGTTCAATTGGCGATAATCAATACACATTCGCATAGTTCCATCCTTTTTCTTCACAAATAATATCGGTGCACCCCAAGGCGATACACTCGGTCTAACAAACCCTTTGGCTAGTAACCCCTCAAGTTGTTCTTTCAACTCCTTCAATTCTTTCAAAGTCATGGGATGCGGTATGATAGATATAGGCTGGGTATCTGGATCCAACTCAATACAGAAATCAATATCATAATCTGGTGGCATGCTTGGAAGATCTGAAGGAAATACATCGGAGAACTCCCGGACAATAGGCACTGAATCAATCGCCGGAGTCTTTGCAGTGGTGTCCCGAACATAGGCTAGATAAGCCAAAAAACCCTTCTCCACCATGTGCCGAGCCTTCATAAAGGAAATAACCTGATTAGATGCGCGGATAGACGAACCCTTCCACTCCAACCTAGGAAATTTTGGCATTGCCAAAGTAATAGTCTTAGCATGGCAATCTAGGATGACATGATATGAGGATAGCCAGTCCATGCCTAGGATGATCTCAAAGTCTGTCATATCAAGCAGCAGAAGATCTGCTCTAGTTTCATAACCACAGAATGTAACAATGCAGGACCGATAGATCCGATCCACAACAACAAAATCGCCCACAGGAGTGGACACATAAATAGGAGTACTTAAGGACTCACGAGAAACACCCAAGAAATGAGCAAATAGAGATGACACATAGGAATATGTAGACCCTTGATCAAATAATACGGAGGCATCTTTGTCGTAAACAGATATAATACTTGTGATCACAGCATCTAAGGTCTTTACATCTAGTCTGGCCGAAAAAGCATAGAACCGAGCTAGAGCGCCAACTACCTGGCCTGCACCTCTAAGACGGCCTCTACCCACCTTCCCTCCAACTCTGGGTGGCCGAACGGATGGTGGAGCAACTGGTGCGGTAATCATGGGCTGCTGACCCTGCTATACTGGGCTACCCCGAAGCCTGGGGCAGAATCTCCACATGTGACTGAAATCCCCGCACTTGAAATAACCTCTCGGTGCGATGGGTTGCTGACTTAAAGTCTGGCCCTGGTGACCTGAATACCTACTGTAAGAACCCTGAATAGCCGATGGGCGGTAAGAACTCTCTGGCATAGCACTGAAATAAGGCCGCACTGGAGCACCCCGGGGAGGTGGTGGTGCTGGATATGGGGGTCTGCTGGACTGCCCTCTCATGAACTGACCTCTACCCCCAGACGGAGCACCTCAAACTCTCCAGAATATCTAAACCACTTATCTCTCATAACCTGCTCTCTGCTATACTGATGCACACCCTCAATCCTCTGGGCTATCTCCACAACCAGCTCATAAGAAGTCCTCATCTCAACCTCTCGGGCCATTGTGGCCTGAATGCCAATATCCAAACTCGCAACAAATCTCTGTACTCTCTCCGCATCAGTAGGGAGTATCATAAGTGCATGGCAAGACAACTCAGAGAACCTCGCCTCATAATCGGTCACTGACATCTGACCCTGCTGGAGCTGCTCAAACTGAAACCGCAAATCTTCCCTCTAGGAGGGTGGAATATACTTATCCAGGAAAATACGGTTGAACCTATCCCAAGTCATAGGAGAATAATCTGTTAGTCTACCCAGAAGATAGGACTTCCACCACCTACGGGCCCCGCCCTCCAGCTGAAAGGTAGCAAAGTCTATCCCATAGGACTCTAATATCCTCATGTTGTGCAGTCTGTCCCTACACCGATCAACGAAGTCCTGGGGATCCTCATGTCGCTCACCCCCAAAGACAGGAGGATGTAACCTGGTCCATCTTTCCAGTAGCTTATGCGGCTTGCCGGCCGTAACTGGTCTGGGCTCAGTTGTAGCTGTTGCCACTGGTTGGGCTCCACCCACTGGTAGTGCACCCTGAGTCTGATATACAGCAGTCGCCTGCCCATGGGCATGTGCGGTAGGGGTCTGTACTCCCCCGCCTGCCTGAGATGTGGCTGGGTCTGTCGGAAATAAACTGGCATGAGTCATAGTGTCCATGAACCACAGCATACGGCCCATGACCTCTTGAAATCCTGGTGCGGATGTGAAATCCACCGAAGATGGCTCGGCTGCGGGCACCTCGCTCTGCTCCTCGATAATAGGATCCTCCACTGGATCCACTGGTGGTATAACTAGAACAACTCTGGGATGTCCTCGTCCCCTACCACGGGCTGGAGCCTTTCCTCGGCCTCAGCCTCAGCCTCTAACAACTGAGGGAGTAGCTCTTCCCTGGTCTAGAACCTCATTAGAGCGCGTTCTCACTATCTATGAGAGAATAAGAGAATGATATTTAGTACTACATCAGTTGCACGATGGGAGATGAAGAAAAGTAGTTTCCTAACACCCTATAGCCTCTCAAAGATAAGTACAGACGTTCCCGTACCGATCCGTAAGACTCTATTAGGCTTGCTCATAACTTGTGAGACCTACATGAACCTAGTGCTCTGATACCATGTTATCACGACCCAATTACTCCTATAGATCGTGATGGAGCCCAACATCACAGCTAGGCAAGCCAACTAGTGAATTAAACATGTATTTATTCTTTTCAAAAAATTTTGAGTAATTAAGATCTTCTTACTTGCAATAATTAAGAAAAATATAAAAGATCTAATTAAATAAAAACCAAGAAAAATAATTAAATCCAAAATTCTACCAGTGTGTGTGCCAAGACCTGGTGTCACAAGTGTATGAGCATCTAGTAAATTATACAAAAATTTTAAATAATGTCTGAAATAAAAGAGACATAAAAGAAGAGGCATTAGTTGTTGCAGAACGGCTCAGAAAGGCAGCTCGCCACTAAGCCTCGGGATAACGTGGGTACGCGCTGACAGGTCCACATATAGCACCTATCTCAGGTCCTGCACAAAAAGTGCAACAAGCGTAGCATAAATACGTAAACAACGTGTACCTGGTAAGTATCAAGCCTAATCTCGAAAAAGCAGTAACGAGAGGTCGACTTTGACAGTCACTATGGGTCAATAATATTAAAAATAGGAACATTTAATTAAACATAGTTTATATGAACAACAATAATTTCCTTAACAAGCAGAATCAATTAATTCCTTAAATTTCAGTAATTTCCAATTTATCGATTAGCTTCACAAGCTACAATAAAACATCAAGGTATCGTGTAATTTTTATTATTATGCATAATTTCTGCCAAGGTCGTTTGGCCCTGTCACGACCCAAATTAACCCTCCGTAAGGTGTCGTGATGGCACCTAGTCTTTACGACTAGGTAAGCCTAATATTGCGAAAAATATAAAGATAACACAACATTTTAAAGATAAAAACAATATTATAAATAGCCAAAAGTAGTACCACTCGGCATATACAAAATAATTTTCCCAAGACCCGGAATATCACTAAGTTACAAGCTGCTATAATCTATGTAGCTCTATACAAAAAGTCTAAAGATAATAAAGAAAGTCTCTAGGCGAGGGAGTAGAAGGGGACTCTGAAGATCTGCGGACACAAGCAGAAGTACCTTGAAGTCTCCTAGAGTCAGCAGCACGCACTAACCCCAAGGATGATAGCTCGTACCTGGATCTACACACGAAAACAAATGCAGGAAGGGCATGAGTACACCAGAATGGTACCTAGTAAGTGCCAAGCCTAACCTCGGTCGAGTAGTGACAAGGTCAGGTCAAGGTCCTACCGGAGTAAATATAATAAATTAAACAGTAAAAGATATAAGTGAAATTTACGGTAACATAGTTAAAGAAATTCTCAAAAATTTAACAATTAAGGGAGCCCTCAGCTCAAAACAAGGTAAACACAGTGGGAAATCTCTCGGGATACCGTCCCGTAGTTTCAAATGAATATGCAGTACAGGGGGATCTCCTGGAATACGTCCGTAGTCCCAAAGTAAATATACAGTACATGGGGATCTCCCGGAATACGTCCGTAGTCCCAAAGTTAATATGCAGTGCTGGTGAATTTCTCGAAATACGTCCGTAGTCCCAAAGTAAATATGCAGTACAGGGGGATCTCCTGGAATACGTCCGTAGTCCCAAAGTAAATATGCAGTACAGGGGGATCTCCCGGAATACGTCTGCAGTCCCAAAGTAAATATGCAACGCAAGATGAAATGATAGGTATGACATCGAGTTATACAGCTTATACTGGACACAGATAAGGCAAATAAGGACTTAGTTAAACATGATGCACAGAATGTCAATTAGGTAGTTAAAACACGTAAACATGCTTTTCTAGTCTAAACTACATAATTAAACATATTAGTACAACTTAATAAGAGAAGCAATTTATGATTTAAAAAGGTTAAACAGGATTATTGCAATAATAGCCCGTGTACGTACTCATCACCTCCCATACACGGCGCCCACACACCAAATAATACCAAGATATCCTAAGGGGGAAGTACCCAACACAAGGTTAGGCAAGCCACTTACCTCGAACCGCTCAAATCACCTCGATAACACGTTCTTACCACGAGTATCCGACTCCAAATGGCCCGAATCTATTCAAATAAATTGCATAATGTAAATATAACTACGAGTAACTAATTTAGCTAATTAATTCGAAGCTAAAGCGTGAAATTAGGAAAAATGCCCAAAAAGTCACCCCGGGCCCATGTCTCGGAATTGGGTAAAAGACGCAAAATACGAACACCTATTCACTCACGAGTTTACTCGTGCCAAAATTGCTCAAATCTGATACCAAAATCTCGATCAAAATCCCAAAATTTGGCCTACGAATCTTTCTCAATTTCTCACCCCAAATCCGAAATTAAACGATGAAATCAACCATAGATTAGTGAAATATAACCATAAAGGAGTTAGGAATCACTACCCAAAAACTTCCTCCGAAAATCTCTCCATGTTTCGCCTTCTACCGAGCTCTCAATCAAATTTTTGTATTATGAACTCAACCCTCATTTTTGAACGTTAAATTCTGCCCAGGTGCGCTCTTCTTCGCGAACGCGACATCACGATCACGAACGCGAGGAACAATCTTCCACTGGACCAAAATTTCTCCTTCGCAAACGCGAGGGGACTCTCGCAAACGCGTACCTTCCACTGACGGACCCTTTGCGAATGCGGGAACCTCTACGCGAACGCGTAAGCTTAATGCCCGAAGCTTTCTCTGCCCCGTTCCTCTACGCGAACGCGAGGACCATATCGCGAACGAGTAGGCTTAAGGTCCCACACCTTCGCGAACGCGAAGAAACACTTCACTTCCTTACCCAGATGCTTTACGCGATCGCGAGGCACCTCTCGCGAATGCGATGAAGGATTTTTCTGCAATAAAACACCAGAAATCTGCCACTTCTCTAAGTCCAAAGATGACTCGTTGAGCATATGAAACACACCCGAGGCCCCCGAGACCTCGACCAAACATACCAACCAATCATTAAACACCATACGAACTTAGTTGAGCTCTCAAATCACATCAAAAAATGCTAAAATCACGAATCACCCTCCAATTCAAACTTAAAGAACTTGAAACTTCAAAATTCTACATCGATGCCGAAACCTATCAAATCACGTCCGATTGACCTCAAATTTTGCGCACAAGTCATAATCAACATTATGGACCTACTCCAACTTCCGGAATCGGAAAATGACCCCGATATCAAAAATTCCACTACAGGCCCAAAACTCCAAAAATTCGACTTTTGCCATTTCAAGCCTAAATGAGCTACGAACCTCCAAAACACAATCCGGACGCACTCCTAAACCCAAAATCACCTAACGGAGCTAACGGAACCGACGGAATTCCATTCTAGAGTCGTCTTCACACAGTTCTGACTATAGTCCAAATCCTAAGGCTTAAGCTCTCATTTAGGAACTAAGTGTCCCAAAACACTCCGAAACTCAAAATTAATCATCCCGGCAAGTCAGAATAGCAGAAAAGGATTTGGGGAAAGCAGTTAATAGGGGATCGGGGCTATTACTCTCAAAAGGACCGGCCGGGTCGTTACATCCTCCCCTTCTTAAAATAATCGTTCGTCCTCGAATGAGTATAAAGACATACCTGAAACTGTGAAAAGATGAGGGTACTGGCTGCGCATATCCTGCTCGGTCTCCTAAGTCGCCTCCTCGACCAGCTGACCCCTCCACTGGACCGTTGCTGAAACAATATTCTTTGACCTGAGCTTTCTGACCTGTCTGTCCAAAATGACTTCTAGTTCCTCAACATAAGATAGATCTTTGTCCAACTAGACTGAGCTGAAATCCAATACATGAGTCGGATCACCATGATACAACCGGAGCATAGACACGTGGAATACAGGGTGAACTCCTGCTAGGCTGGGAGGCAAGGCAAGCTCAAAAGCAACCTCCCCAACTCGCCGCAATATCTCAAAAGGACCAATGAACCTTGGGCTCAGCTTTTTCTTCTTCCCGAACCTCATGACACCCTTCATAGGCGATACCCGAAGCAAGACATGCTCACCAACCATAAATGCCAAATCACGAACCTTACGATCTGCATAACTCTTTTGCCTGAACTGGGTTGTGCCAAGTCTCTCCTGAATCACCTTCACCTTATCCAGGGCATCCTGGACCAAATCTATACCCAACAATCGGGCCTCGCCTGGCTCAAATCATCCCACTGGGGATCGGCACCGCCTATCATACAAGGCCTCATACAGTGCCATCTGAATGCTGGACTGGTAATTGTTGTTGTAAGCGAACTCTGTAAGTGGAAAGTATTGGTCCCATGACCCTGCGAACACCATCATACATGCACGGAGCATATCCTCAAGAATCTGAATCATGCGCTCGAACTGCCCGTCCGTCTGAGGGTGAAAGGTTGTGCTCATCTCCACCCTAGTACCCAACTCCTATTCTACGGCTCTCCAAAACCGTGATGTGAACTGTGTACCTCTGTTTGAAATGATGGATACTGGAATACCATGAAGGCGGACAATCTCTCTGATATAAATCTCAGCCAACCTCTCAGAAGAATAAGTGGTCAACACTGGAATAAAATGAGCTGACTTGGTCAGCCGATCCACGATCACCCAAATAGCATCGAACCTTCTCAAAGTCCGTGGAAGTCTAACTACAAAGTCCATGGTGATCCGCTCCTACTTCCACTCTAGAATCTCTAACCTCTGAAGTAATCCACCCGGCCTCTAGTGCTCATATTTGACCTGCTGACAGTTGAGACACTTGGCCACAAACCCAACTATATCATTCTTCATCCTCCTCCACCAGTAGTGTTGTCTCAAATCCTGATACATCTTCGAGGCACCGGGATGAATGGAGTACCGCGAGTTATGGGCCTCCTCGAGAATCAACTCCAGAAGCCCATTTACATTGGGCACACAGATCCGGCCCTGCCTCGTCATCACACCGTCATCACCAATAGTCACATCTCTGGCATCACCTCGCCGAACCCTGTCTTGAAGAACTAGAAGATGAGGATCATCATACTGGAGCTCCCTGATACGGTCATAAAGAGAAGACCTAGCAACCACACAAGCTAATACCCGGCTAGGCTCTGAAATATCCAATCTCACGAACTGGTTGGATAAGGCCTGAACATCCAAGGCTAAGGGCCTCTCAGCTGCTAGAAGATATGCCAAACTTCCCAAACTCTCTCCCCGGCGACTCAAGGCGTCGGCCACTACGTTGGCCTTCCCCGAGTGGTATAATATAGTGATATCATAGTCTTTAAGTAGCTCCAACCACCTCCGCTGACGCAAATTAAGGTCTTTCTGCCTGGATAAGTACTGCAAACTCCGGTGGTCAGTGTAAATCTCACAGGGAACATCGTGAAAATAATGACGCCATATTTTCTGGGCGTGAACAATAGCTGCTAACTCGAGATCATGAACTGGATAATTCTTCTCATGCACTTTCAACTGTCTAGATGCGTAGGCAATCATCCTACCGTCTTTTATCAATACCGCTCCAAGGGAAATCCTCGAGGCATCACAATAGACAGTGTAGGACCCTGAACCTGTAGGCAATACTAATATTGGGGTTGTAGTCAAAGCTGTCTTGAGCTTCTGAAAGCTCTGCTCACACTCCTCGGTCTACCTGAACGGAGCACCCTTCTGGGTCAGCCTGGTCATAGGTGTTGCAATGGATGAAAATCCCTCCATAAAGCGACGGTAATACCCCACCAAATCAAGGAAACTGCGGATCTCCGTAGCTGATGACGGTCTAGGCCAACTATGCACTGCCTCCACCTTCTTCGGATCTACCTTGATCCCATCACAAGACACTATGTGGCCCAAGAATGCCACTGAATCAAGCCAGAATTTACACTTAGAAAATTTTGCATACAACCTCTTCTCCCTCAAAGTCTGAACCACGGTCCTCAAGTGCTGCTCATGATCTTCCCGAGACTGGGAATATACCAGGATGTCATCAATAAACACAATGACGAAGGAATCAAGATAAGGCCGGAATACACTGTGCATCAAATGCATAAAGGCTGCTGGGGCATTGGTCAGCCCAAATGACATGACAAGAAACTCATAGTGACCATATCTGGTCCTGAAAGCAGTTTTCAGGATATCCGGCTCCAGAATCTTCAATTGATGATAGCCAGAATGCAAGTCAATTTTGGAAAACACCTTGACACCCTGTAACTGATCAAATAAATCATCAATGCGAGGCAAAGGATACTTGTTCTTCACTGTAACCTTGTTCAGCTGCCGATAATCAATACACATACGCATAGAACCATCCTTCTTCTTCACAAATAAGACCGGAGCACCCCAAGGTGATACGCTGGGCCTGATGAAACCCTTATCAAGCAACTCCTGCAACTACTCCTTTAATTCAGAAGGAGCCATACGATATAGAGGAATAGAGATGGGCTGAGTGCCCGGCAAAAAATCAATGCCAAAATCAATATCTCTGTCGGGCGGCATGCCCGGAAGATTAGCTGGAAACATATCTGGGAAGTCCCTCACTACTGGAACTGACTCGATTGTAGGGGTATCAATACTGACGTCTCTCACATAGGCCAAATACGCATCACACCCCTTCTCAACCATTCGTTGAGCCTTAAGAAATGAAATGACCCTGAGGGGAGTATACTCTAAGGTACCTCTCCACTCTAATTTTGGCAAACCTGGCATAGCCAGTGTCACGATCTTAGCATGATAATCAAGAATAGCATAATGAGGCGACAACCAGTCCATGCCTAAGATAACATCAAAATCTACCATACTGAGTAATAACAAATCGGCTCTGGTCTCAAAACCACTAAGAGCAATCAAACACGACCGATATACACGATCCACAATGAGAGAATCTCCCATAGGAGTAGATACACAAACAGAGGAACTCAAAAGAATCCCGAGATATCCCCAAATGTGGAGCAAAATAAGAAGACGCATATGAATACGTAGAGCCTGGGTCAAATAATACTGATGCATCCCTATGACAGACAGGGACGATACCTGTGATGACTGAATCTGAAGCAACGGCCTCCGAACGGGCTAGAAAGGCATAGTACCTGGCCTGGCCTCCCTCTCTAGGGCGACCTCGACCTCCCCGACCTCCACCTCGAGCTGGCTGAGGAGGTGGGGTGGCAGCTGGTGCTGGAAGAATGGACGAAGGACCCAGTAGAGCATGTGGAGGCTGATAAGTCTATAAAGGTGCACCCCTCCTGGCCCTGGGGCAATCTCTAACAGGTGACGTGTGTCACCACACTCAAAACAACCTCTCGGAGGACGTGGCGGCTGAGACTGATTCGGAACTGGACTGCTGGACTGGCCGGCAATAGCACCTCGAGTATGAGGCATACTGGATACTGGCGGTGCATAATAGGGCTCATGAGGTCTACGAGGAGATGGAACACTACTGGCTGCTGGAAGAGCTGAATGAACAGGGCGACTCACAAAACCCCTACCATAGCGTGTTGTTGGTGCAAGAGATCCTGAATAATGACTAGTCCCTCGAGACCTCTTGTCCTCTCTCTCCTCTCTATCCCAGGCAAACATGCCCTCTACCCTCCTGGCAATGCTCACTGCCTGCTGATAAGTGATGTCCATCTCCAACTCCCTGGCCATACTGGTCCGAATACTGGGGTGGAGTCCCTCAATGAAGCGACGAACCCTCTCTCTGACTATAGCAACCAGAGCCGGTGCATGGCGAGCTAACCCACTGAAATGGACTGCATACTCCGACACAGTCATAGAACCCTTACGCAATTGCTCGAACTCTGCATGCCAAGCATCCCTAAGGCTCTGAGGAACATACTCACACAAGAACATCTCTGAAAACTGAGTCCAAGTGAGTGAGGTTGCCTCGTCCGGACTACTCAGCTCATAGGCACGCCACCACTGATATGTTGCTCCCCTCAGCTGGAAAGCGGTGAAACAAACCCCACTCGTCTCCACAATGCCCATAGTGCGGAGAATACGATGACACTCCTCAAGAAAACCCAGAGCATCATCTGAAGCTAGTCCGCTGAAAGTAGGTGGGTGGTATTTCTTGTACCTCTCAAGTCTGAGCTGCTCTACCTCAGAAGCAGCTACCCTGATCTCATGCTGAACCGAAGCCACTGGGGGTATAGAAAGATACTCTGGGGCTTGATCAACCCGGACCCTCTGCTCAAGGGTGCGGGGCGCGGGAGTCTATGCCCCTCCCCCAGCCTGAGATGTAGCGGGAGCTATCGAAAATAGTCCAGCCTGAGCCAGAGTGCTGAACATGCTCATGAACTGAGCTAAAGTCTNAAAGCGGTGAAAGAAACCCCACTCGTCTCCACAATGCCCATAGTGCGGAGAATACGATGACACTCCTCAAGAAAACCCAGAGCATCATCTGAAGCTAGTCCGCTGAAAGTAGGTGGGTGGTATTTCTTGTACCTCTCAAGTCTGAGCTGCTCTACCTCAGAAGCAGCTACCCTGATCTCATGCTGAACCGAAGCCACTGGGGGTATAGAAAGATACTCTGGGGCTTGATCAACCCGGACCCTCTGCTCAAGGGTGCGGGGCGCGGGAGTCTATGCCCCTCCCCCAGCCTGAGATGTAGCGGGAGCTATCGAAAATAGTCCAGCCTGAGCCAGAGTGCTGAACATGCTCATGAACTGAGCTAAAGTCTCCTCGAGTGCTAGAGTAGCAATAGGGATCTCCGGTGCTGGCCCTCCAGCTGGAGCTGCTGGGGGCTCCTCTGACGCAGCTCTCGCAGGTGCTCGGGCTGCACTGCATGGTCGTCCTCTACCCCGACCCCGGCCTCTGGCGGCTCTGGCAGGGAGCTCGAGTGCCTCGTCATCGGTTCTCCCATTGAGGGTCCTCACCATCTGTGAGAAAGAATAGAATAGAATCTTAGAATTTTTTATTTTTTTTGGGTGTCAATAACTCGCAAGACAAGGAAATCAAAGAAATATGATTGTTCTTAACAGTTACATAGCCTCCCGAAGAATAGTACGAACGTATCCGCACCGATCCACGAGACTCTAATAAACCAGTTTGTGACTCGCAACTCCTATGAACCTAGTGCTCTGATACCAACTTGTCACGACCTAAATTAACCCTCTGTAAGGTGTCGTGATGGCACCTAGTCTTTACAATTAGGTAAGCCTAATATTGCAAAAAATATAAAGATAACACAACATTTTAAAGATAAATAACATATTATAAATAGCCAAGAGTAGTAACACTCGGCATATACAAAATAATTTTTCAAAGACCCAGAATATCACTAAGTCACAAGTTGCTATAATCTATGTAGCTCTATACAAAATTTTGAAGATAATAAAGAAAGTCTCTAGGCGAGGGAGTAGAAGGGGACTCCGAAGATCTGCTGACGCAAGCAGAAGTACCTTGAAGTCTCCTAGAGTCAACAGCACGCACTAACCCCAAGGCTGATAGCACGTACCTGGATCTGCACACGAAAACATGTGCAGGAAGGGCATGAGTACACCACAATGGTACCCATTAAGTGCCAAGCCTAACCTCGATCGAGTAGTGACGACGTCAGGTCAAGGTCCTACCGGAGTAAATATAATAAATTAAACAGTAAAAGATATAAGTGAAATTTATGATAACATAGTTAAAGAAATTCTCAAAAATTTAACAGTTAAGGGAGCCCTAGGCTCAAAACAAGGTAAACACAGTGGCAAATCTCTCAGGAAACCATCCCGTAGTTTCAAATGAATATGCAGTATAGGGGGATCTCACAGAATACGTCCGTAGTCACAAAGTAAATATGCAGTACATGGGGATCTCCCGGAATACGTCTGTAGTCCCAAAGTTAATATGCAGTGCTGGGAGATCTCCCGGAATACGTCCGTAGTCCCAAAGTAAATATGCAGTACAGGGGGATCA
>AWOL01S0012836.1:0-12307 GCA_000715115.1 Nicotiana otophora | reverse complement strand
AAAATTCGGCCTATGAATCTTTCTCAATTTTGATCCCCAAATCCAAAATTAAATGATGAAATCAACCATAGATTAGTGGAATATAACCATAAAGGAGTTAGGAATCATTACCCAAATACTTCCTCCGAAAATCTCTCCAAATTTCTCCCTCTACCGAGCTCTTAATCAAATGTTTGTGTTATGAGCTCAACCCACGTTTTTGAACCTTAAATGCTGCCCAGGTGCGTTTTTCTTTGCGATCGCGACATCGCGATCGCGAACGCGACGTCACGATCGCGAACGCGACGTCACGATCGCGAACGCGATGAACAATCTTCCACTGGCCCAAAATTCCTCCTTCGTGAACACGAGGGGACTTCTCGCGAACACGTATCTTTCACTGACGGACTTTTCTTGAACGCGGGAACCTCTTCGCAAACGCGTAGGCTTAATGCCCGAAGCTTCCTCTGCCTCGTTCCTCTACGCGAACGCGAGGACCATATCGCGAACGCGTAGGCTTAAGGTCCCACACCTTCGCAAATGCGAAGAACAACTTCGCTGCCTTTCCCAAATGCTCTACGCGATAGCGAGGCACCTCTCACGAACGCGATGAAGGATTTTTCTGCAATAAAACACCAGAAATCTACCACTTCTCTAAGTCCAAAGATGACACGTTGAGCATCCGAAACACACCCGAGGCCCCCGAGACCTCGACCAAACATACCAACCAATCCTAAAACACCATACGAACTTAGTCGAGCTATCAAATCACACCAAACAACGCTAAAATCACGAATCACCCTCCAATTCAAACTTAAAGAACTTGAAACTTCAAAATTCTACAACAGATGCCGAAATCTATCAAATCACGTCTGATTGATCTCAAATTTTGCGCACAAGTCATAATCAACATTACGGACCTACTCCAACTTCAAAAATTCCACTACCAGCCCAAAACTTCAAAAATTCGACTTTCGCCATTTCAAGCCTAAATGAGCTACGAACCTCCAAAACACATTCCGGACATGCTCTAAAACCCAAAATACTTAACGGAGCTAATGGAACCGACAAAATTCCATTCCGGAGTTGTCTTTATACAGTTCCGACTACGTTCCAAATCCTAAGGCTTAAGATCTCATTTAGGGACTAAGTGTCCCAAAACACTCTGAATCTCAAAACCAATCATCACGGCAAGTCATAATAGCAGAAAAGGATTTGGGGAAAGCAGTTAATAGGAGATCAGGGCTATTACTCTGAAAACTATCGTCGGGGTCATTACAGGTCCGATCCAGCTTATCATGTACACTATCGAGGGACGTGCGGCAAGAAATATAGATGCATCTATACTGCCGAGGCGTTCGGCCCGCTCCACAAGAAAGGAGGACATTTTCTTATGAACCTCCGAAATTAGAAGTTATTATAAGGCTAACACATAAGGATGTACAATTTCTATTAACAGTCAAATAATTTGCACAAAATTTCAAGTATATGAAATTTCAGTCTTTTACTATTTCCTCTAACAATTTACAATATAATTCCAATATTTTAATTAAATAAAAGATGCAATTATCACAAGTAAGTCATGATTTGAGTCCTAAACTACCCGGACATAGCATAATTAGTATCTACATACGGACTCTCGTCACCTCGTGCGTACGTAACCCCCACAATTATCAACAATTATTAATTTAAATCACCTATGGGGTAAATTCCCTCTTACAAGGTTAGACAAGAAATTTACCTTGTCTCATAGTCCACTTTCCAATCAAAACGTCGCGTTAAAGTCTCAATTCAGTGTCAAAAAATCAGAAACTATCCAAATGTTATATAGAATAATTAATACATGCTCAAAATTTTGAAATTAGACTATTAAATTAATTACCCAATCCAAAATGATAAAATTCCTAAAATTCATCCCGTGCCCAAGTGCCCGAATTTCAGAAATTTTCGAAGGAAACCGTTACCCATAATCTCAAGAACTCAAATATATGATTTTTACCAAATTCCATAACCATTTTCGTGGTCAAAACCCATTTTTATCCAAAAACTAGGTTTTTCATCTAAACCCTTGATTTCACCAATTTTTACATATTAATCTACCCCTAATCTATGTATTTAACTCGTGTTTTGTAGAAATTACTTACCTTAAAGTGCGAGGTGAAAACCCTCTTCCAAGAGCTCCAAAAATCGCCCAAGAGATGAAAGAAATGAGCTAAATAGCCTAAGTCCTGCATTTAAATGCTGTGCATAGGTCTCAGATGTCGCATTTGCGACATCTGGTTCGCAAATGCGAATTTGGGCTCCCACTACCAAGGTCGCAAAAGCGACCAAGGACTCGCAAATGTGAACCTTGTCAAGGTCGCAAATGCGACTGATTTCTCGCAAATGCGACCTATGCCCAGATCAGGCTTCTTCGCAAATGCGAAGCCTTTCTCGCAAATGCGAACTATTTCTCGCATTTGCGACACCTACAGCATCAGCAAAGAAAACACCAGAAAACTGAAGCATCATCCTTCCGAACATTGTCCGAAACTCACCCGAGCCCTCAGGGCTTCACACCCAACATCCACACAAGTCTTAAAACATCATACGGACTCGATCGCGTGATCAAAACACCGAAATAACATCAAAGTTCATGAATCGGAAACCAAAACGCATGGATTAACTCATGAACTCCAATAACTTTTAAAATACTTCCGCGCGTTCGATTCCTATCAAATCAACTCGGAATGACGCCAAATTTTGCGTGCAAATCTTAAATGACATTACAAAACTATTCTCATTCTCAGAATCCTATTTAGACCTCGATAACAACAAAACTTATTCCAAACCAAATTTAAAGAACTTCAAAAGCCTTCAAAGAGCCAACTTTCACTATTAGGTGTCGAAATGCTCCTGAGTCATCCAAAACCTGATCCGAACATACGCCCAAGTCCAAAATCATCATACGAACCTATTGTAACCGTCAAATCCCAATTCCAAGGTCGTTTTTACAAAATATTGACCGAAGTCAAACTTGGCCTTTTAAAGCCAAACTAAGGAATCAAGTATTCCGATTTCAACCCGAACACCTCCAAATCCTGAACCAACCATTCTCGCAAGTCATAGATAAGTAAAAGCACATATAGGGAGTCTTATTCAGGGGAACGGGGTTCTAAAAGTCAAAATGACCGATTGGGTCATTATATAAATGACCTCGGAATCGAGATTTAAAGGTTCCAATAGATTTGTATGATAATTTCGGATTTGGACGTGTGTTCAGTTTGAGTATCGGGTGATCCGGGAGCATTTCAGTGGTTATTATGGAAAGTTGGCATTTTGAAGGTTTTAGAATTTTATAAGATTGGTTAGAAGTGGATTTTGATATTATCTATGTCTGTTTGAGTTTCCAAGCCTTGGAATATGTTCTTATTATTATTTGTGACTTACACGCAAAATTTGGCGTCATTCCAGAATGTTTATGTATGAATCGGACGTGTTCGTCGAAGTTTGAATGTTTGAGAGTTTAAAGAAGGTTTCGATCATCGATTCATGGTTTTGATATTGTTTGGTATGATTTTAATTCTCGAATAGATTCGTGTTATGTTTTGGGACTGGTTTGTGTTATTGGACAGGGTACCGGTGGCCTCGGGTGTGTTTCAGATGTGTTTGGATGGTGTCGCACTCTTATTTGATGTTTCGGCGTCATTTCTTTGGGAATAAAGGGCACTATATTGGTCAAACGACCTTTTGTTTGTGATTTGATTAAATCATTAGATCCATATCGTAATTACAAATTCATAGCAACATGATTCGTTGAATTGCGATATCGTATGAGAGAGTTATGCCCATTTTCGTGTTGGACAAAATTGCTGGGTTTTGGTGCGAAGTTTTGTTCTTTGCGAACACGAGAGAGGTTCTGCGAACGCGAAAAAATATTTCTGGGTTGACCGGTCAAAGCAAAAAATTGCTCTTCGCGAACGTGAAGGTCTCCCGCGAAGGCGATGGAGAAAAATCATCTTGACAGTGTTTTAAACCGAGAAATTTAGTATTTTGGGCCTATCTTGAGTTCTAAAGCTCTGTTTAAGGTGATTTTCATGGTGTTGTTCTCGTCTCAACAAGAGGGTAAATATATGACCTTTGTTTTTATTTTTCTCCATTATTATTTTCATTGGTTATTATTTTTATTTGTGTTTGGATTGTAGAAATTAGGATTTTGAGCCCCAAAGTTGAGAAATGGTAAATCCTTGATTTGAGGGTCAATTCATGGACAAAATTGGATGATTTTCTACATATAGATCATATGATTTATGAGTAATATTTATTTTCAATAACTCTCAAAATCTGGGTATGTGGGCCAGAGGGTTGACTCAATTGACTTTTCGAGCGGAGTTGGGAATTATTATAAATAAATTAATTATGATGTTGGAGTATATTTTTATTAGTTTTACATGATTGCTTCACTAGTTCGGATCGATGGACATTTGGTTTGAAGTGTTAAAGAGGTGTTGGAGCCGGTTATGGAACTTCGGAGCAACGTAACAAGGGGAAATATCCTCGTATGTGTTATATTCTTATGTGCTACATGTTGTGGGAGCTATGCACGTATGAGGTGTGCATATGCTAGAATTCCTGATTTTTTTCAAGTAGACTTAGGTTCACGTCATGCTATAATTGTACTATTTGAGTTATCTTTGCTCGTTTAAATTCCTTTATTTCGCGTTACGACTTGAGACTAGACTTGCATAGGGTGATAGACTCGCTATTGTAGAGATGTGATGAGCTACTTGATAATCTGCGGAATAATTTGTGCTTCCATTATGAATTTCTCCTGCATTGTGCGTATTCATCGCAAGGTTTTCCTTCAATTCATAACTCACACGTTTATTCGTGAGTGGGGTTAGGGATCCATTAAAGCTTCTTATTCTGATGGGATCGGGTCATTTGCCTCAGAAGGATTATGTACCACACTCTTTTGGGAGCGGACCGTTCGCCTCGGCAGTATAATAGATGCATCTATGGTTCGTATCGTTCGACCCTCGGCAGTGCACACATTATGATGGGATCGGGTTGTTCGTCGCAGCATTTCTATAAAACACTCTTATGGACTGGGTCGTTCGCTTCGGCAGCATCGTGCGTAATATTTGATAAGAAATCAGTGTATTCATGTGTTTTTTCCTGATTTGAGGGTTGACGACCTATCTGGTGAGGTCCATTTTATATATACTCCGGTTGAGGATGTAACTGCTAATTGAGAGCTTGAGTTTACCGTTAAGAGGAGGATTGTACCTCATATTTATATTGGTTTATGCCGTTTGTTTACTCTTCCTCATACTTGTTTACTTCTTACTATACATGATTTATTGGATCACTAGTAAGTGTCGATGTCGACCCCTCGTTACTACTTCTCCGGGGTTAGGCTAGATACTTACTGGGTATGCGTTGATTTACGTACTCATACTACACTTCTGCACTTATTGTGCAGGTTTACATTTTCGATGGTCTCTTGGGCGCAAGGCGCAGCTATTGCAGGAACTTTACGGTGAGCTACATTCTATATTACGATCCGCAGCATACAGAGTCTCCATCAGCGTTATTTATATTCTCATGTTTAACTTGTATTCCAGACAAATGTTGTATTTTATTATATTTCCTAGTTGATACTCATGCACTTGTGACACCGGGTTTTAGGGGTTCCTACTGGATTTTTTGTATGATAGTTCACGTAATTATTATCATTTCACCCTGGAATATTCATTTTATACTATTTAATTAATGGTAATTATGATTTCAAGTAATAAAAAGGAGTAATTAATTTGATCAATCATCGTTGTCTTGCCTGACGGCGATGTTAGGCGCCATCACGACCTATAGTGGATTTTAGGTCGTGACATATGTGATTTTATTGTTGTACGTATATTAATATGTGACTTTATTATTGTTTGGTGCCCTTTAGTATTATGTTGTGCCCTTAATTATTATGTAGTGCCCTTTAGCGTAGTAAAACTGATAATAAATTTTAACTTATGGTAGTTGACTTTGTTTATGGCCATTTAGAGTAGTGTTACTTTAGTGCTATTTAAGATTCCGCTGTGTAGAATAAAAACTGCGTGCTCTCCTTAACAAACTCGGATAGAGTACTCAATTATGGACTTAATGTATTGGTAGTTAATTATCAAATATTAGATATGAATCATAAGATAGTCAGTTGACATTACAAAAGAGACGTTGCCGAGAAATTTAGGCAAAATATGAAGTTAACAAACAAATCGTTACGAATGAAATCAATTCAATATTATTTACAATTAAGTTTGTACTATTTTCTATGTGAATAATTATTGAATATATCTTGATTACTTAAGAAATTTTAATATTTAATCTCTGTTATAATTCAAAAATAACTTTAAAAAGATGATAGTAAAACAAAACCATATAGAATTTTAGTAGAAACATGTAGGAAACTAACATATAAAATATTAATATAGGAAATTTATCAGCCTAAGTATTTGTTATATGAATAATTACTAAAATATATTTTTAGTTATTGCAATTAATTATTTAACTCTCTGTTAACCTAAAAATATCTAGGGAAAAAAATGATAGTTCAAATAAAAACCCTCTCGAATTTTAGTCAAAAAATGTAAGAAAAAATCATATAAAACAATAATATAGAAAATTTGTTAAACTAAGTATTTTTATATGAAAACTTATTAATTATATCATGTATAGTTTTGAAAAATAATTATTTAATTCTATTATACCCAAAAATAGCTGAAAAGATGATAGTTCAAACAAAACCCTGTCAAATTTTAGTCAAAAAATGTAAAAAACTAACATATAAATTAATAATATAGAAAATGTATCAACCTAAGTAATAATATAGAAAAAATTTTGATTAAATATTAATATAAAAGATATTGCAATATATTTAAAGATGATAAACAATTAAACAGAAAAATACTTTAATTAATATTGTTCAATTTACATACATCGTCATGGAGCGTCCCTTGTGCATCCCGGACCTGCATCTCGAGAGCTACTGTTACTACAGGGCAACCATAGGTCTTCACACATCTGGGATGGGCAGTGTCTTTCCCAGAAAATCTGCCCCAGACATATAGACGATATGTGGGAGTTCATTAGGGACCACCCACTGCAACCCCATATAGTTAGACACCTTCAGGGGACTGGTTTTTATAGGATCATAGAGATCGGCTGGTTGCAGTTCGACTGGGCGTTGATCACAACTAATTTAGAGCGGTGGCAACCGGAGATGCACATATTTCATCTACCCATTGGCGAGGCTACCATCACGTTATAGGACGTGGAGGTTCTTTTCGGGCTTCCTGTTGATGGTATACATGTAGCTTACCCGCATGCTCTTAGAGACTATACGGGAGAAGAATAGCTTCATATATTGCAGTGGCTCGTCGGTTTCCAGCTTGCAGAGCCGACTACATTCAGTGGGGCCAGTTGATTGAAGTTGACGCCTGTTCGGCAGCATCTGGTAGCGATGGACGCGGAGATTAATGATGATTCACCGCCAGAGGATATCGACTGGCACACAAGGTTGTTGATGCTAATGATGTTTGGTGGTATACTGTTCCCGAACACTTCGGGAAACCTAGTCAGCTTACGATTTCTACATCATCTAGAGCGTCTAGACAATTTATCTGGTTATAGCTGGGGTGCAGCTATTCTAGCTTACCTGTATAGGCAGATGTGCCTGGCATGCATGGGCACCCAGAGAGACGTTGCCGGTTTATTACAGTTGCTGCAGGTGAAAACATAGTCAATTATTTTCATGATTATAACATACATAGTAAAAACAATGCCTTAAATTTATGTCCATAATCTATATTAGGTTTGGGCCAAGGAGCGGATCTTGCAGTTCCAGCCACCGATAGCTCCAGATGTACCACCTCCACTGTTTCTCCCTCTAGCTAGGAAGTGGATTGATAGGAGAGGCTACGACTGCGAGGTCGAGGCTCGACATCATCTCCCTTATTACAGGGATTTGTTGGATTTACTAGAAGGCCCTCAAATACATATATACTTAAGTTTACTTGGCCTTACTTAATATGTGTTGCATTTACTCACGATTCTTGTGTTTAATAAATAGTTTGTATGGAGGCCATACAGCGACGCATTCATAGCTAGATTGCCAGATTATTGCTCCCGCGGTCGAGCTATGTGGAGCTCTTCCGTCCCACTAATATGTCTCGATATTGTCGAGCATTATGCCATCGAGCGAGTCCTTCACTAGTTTGGTCGACCCCAGCTTGTACCTATGCTGCCCACTTGGCACATAACATATTACCAGCGGGATGACCGCTGCAGGGTCGACCAGACATACTTGTCCTGGCTAGAGGCACAAATTAAGGATTGGGACCAGAGTTATGGCCTGATTCCGCCATACCCTCCACCTGGGCATATGGAGGGCGAGCATGAGTGCATGGGTTAGTATCGCAGCGTTACCCCACTTCTCTTCAGGAATCCCATTCATCACCTGGGTATGTTATTTGTTATACTTACTTATAATGTTACATTAGCCTTCCGTAATTAATATTTTATATGCTATTGGCTTACACCAGTTCTACAAGTTGGGACTGGAGATGCTACAACATACAAGCGAGGAAGCGGCAGTTCTGCATGGGCTTGGCTGTCGGGTTACTGATCTTGTTGCTACCACATTGAGACGTGCCAGAGAGGATGCGCGCATAGGATACAAGGCTGCTTATGTGCCGCTCGAGGAGTACCATCATAGGCCACAAGTAGCCCCTAAACGTGGTAGACGTGGCAGGCGTGGCCAGAGAGGAAGGGGTGGCCCACGTGGTTGTGGTGGTCGGCGAGGATGGGGTCCCTAGCAAGGGGCGTTGAGGCACCCGTGGAGGATATTATAGATGATCAACCGGGTGACCACCCTGAGCCACACGATGCTCCTCATGATATGCCGTCATTCAGCCTTCATCTATCACCAAGGACTTAACAGGTGCATAGTGGGTGATGACTGAGTTATGGCTCATCACCGAGGGATGCTGAGGATCTTTCACATACTTCATCTACTCCAGTGCACCTCAATGTTCTGACATAGCATTGTGGTTCTACTTAGGCGCAGGTTTGTTTGTATTACTATTATTTCAATTTGTTTTTACCTAATAGATTAGTTATTGATATCTAAAGAGTTTTTATTTTTTTAAAGATTTCATCATCGCCCGTCACGGAGGCCACATTGTGTGATACTAACTTGCCGGAGATGGATGATCTTATTCAGGAGCCCGCTGAGATTATGGTATGACCATTAAAAAATTTTGCTAACACATACGTTAATATTTTATATTTCAACTACTAAAATATCTTATTATTCTGTAGGTTACTGTTGGCCCAACGACCGCTTCTACCGAGCCTACCAGCCTTATTGACCATCATGTTGTTGTGCATCCTCCGATAAAGAGGCGACGAGATGAGGATGATCCTGATAGCGTAGCCGGGCAGGATGGGATGCGCCACAGGCCAGCCAATACTTTAAAGCATACATGTTATGGGACTCATTGATACGTATTCTTAGCTGTATATATGACATTTAATATATAATAGCAAAATTATTTATGTTTTACATAATTTGCGCATGTATTTTTATTTTTTGGGTTATTTATTAGTTTAATACTAGAACACACAAAAGAATAAGACAACTTAACATAAATTTAAATTTGTTACCAATTAAAGATAATACATGACACGTACAACATAAAAATAAAAGACTACACTAAACGTATCAATGCGTTTGTTTAGTCACTATCGCCCATTATTCTATGCTTCAACCACTTAAATTTCTCTTCTAACAGATTATTTTCTTCTCATGCCTCTTTTAGTTTCTCCTTCTCTGCCGCAAGTTGTTCTTGCAGTTTCAAGATCTGGAGCCCATACTCATCGGTCAGATTCCAAATGTTTAGCAAACATGATTTGTAGTATTCCTGGTTAATGGGTTCATTATATCATTCTTCAAAACCACATTGATTTTTGTCCTACCAATGGGGTTGATAACACAAGACTATTAATTAACATGTTATATAAAAACTATTAACAAATATTTTTTTCCAATAATAACAACTTACAACTTGTTTACACATCCAACGTATGCACCCCAAATTGTAATTTGACCAACATGGCTTCAAAATCTCACGTTTGTCACAGTAATACCTTGGTACGTCATTGCGTCCACACATGTCGTAATGCTTGAAAATAAAAAATTAATGGAAAGTTGTTTTATTCATTTCGTTACAACGTAAATAATAACTAAAATGTGTGAGGTTTTTATAGGCAGCTAAGAGTGACTTTAGGTTACATAACGCATATTGATGAAGCGTTACGTATCACGTGCTAATGATTCTTTAGGGTACAAGTGGGTGCAGGTTTTTAGATCGACAACTTTTTCAGGTTGTCACAACCAAGTTTCCCTCTGTAGGATGTCGTGACGGTACCTACTAAGACTAGGTAAGCCTAACACTTACTGAATTAATAGAAGAAATCAACCATCAACGAATAATATGGGATAAAGATCTTATACACAATTTCAATTCTCAAAACCGGTAGTACAAGTCATAAGCTCTATTGAGTTTGCTACAAAAACCTCTAAATACAACTGTTTTAAAATAGAGATAAAACAGTGCAAGTGCAATAACAGAAAGTGACTCTGAGGCATGTGAACGCAGCAGCAGGTTTACCTTGATTCTCCACATCAATATCCGTATAGCTAGCTAGCGATCGACCAACTCTGAATTTCCTGGATCTGCATAAATGTGCAGAAGCATAGTATGAGTACACCACAGCGGTACCCAGTAAGTATTAAGACTAACCCCGGTGGAGTAGTGACGAGGGACAGTCAAGACATCTATTGGACTAAATAACCTAGACAAGTATAGGTGTAGAACTAGCAGGGTACCATATCTCTATAAAGTTAGTCATGATAACAACAATAGTACGATGCTTGCAAGAGGAACTAGAAACAACAATTAGCAACTCGGCACAACAAGTAATAACATTGTAAAGTAAGCTGGACACAGTTTAAATCCAGTGGAACCAAATAAGGGAAAAGCTAGTGGCAACTCAGTAAGAATAACCGCTCTCACACAAGTCTATCCAATAATCTCCACGAGGTACCAAACATCAAAACTCAATTCACGGGTCCCAGTTCGTGAACCCTAATCACTTGGCATCTTGTGCCCTCATTACAACTGATAATTGCACGGATGACCCGCATGCCAATAGAACAATTCTCACATAGGAGACAAGTAGACGGAGTACGCATAAATAGTCAGTAACATCAATGTTCATTTTCTTAAACCGATAGGGTGATAAAGTATGTGTATGCTTGTGCAAGTGTTCTATCACAGTTCGGGCTAACGAATAAGAGTAGAGAAAAATGAACGGCACATAAGAAAGTATCCCCACAATTTGTACAAGGTAAAACTCACACAAGTTAGGCACGCCACTACACAAATATCAACAATAACAATGCCCCCAAGCCATCCTAAGTCATTGCAAATCAATCCCTGACATATCCCACCTTGTTTCGCCACGTACGCAATAAATATGAAAATGCCCGCCTTATCTCGTCGCACGCGCATATATATGTTCCCACCTTGTCTCGCCACATGCGCAAACACACAGATATAGCCCGCCTTGTCATGCCGCATGTGCATCAACAATAGTAACAATAGCACAGCATAAACCTCGTGCAAAACACCCGAACAAAACCTCCCAACAATATCACATGCCAAAAACACAACATCATAATAGAATGAGTTTCACAACATGTGCCCATATTCCACAACATTTCCTCCAAACAATGCCAATACCACAACAGTGCATAGACCTCGGCTCAACAACTTGAGTACAAAAGTAATAACAACAACAATAACATGAGAATAAGTAAATCAACTCAAGAGCTTTGGATCACAAAGAAGCGGTCGAACGAGCTCACAAAGAATAAACACAATAGGTAATACTAGTCTCAAAAGGAATAGCTAAGCAAGGGAGAAATAATATGTAACAAATGATTACACAAAAGTACAATTCGACAACAAGGGAGATACCATGAGTCAATAATTCCAAATAAGAATGAGGCAACTACGATAAAGAATAACTAAACTTCATCTAGGGTTGAGCAATTGAGAAGAGATACAACAAATTCAATTAAGGATAAGCAACAAAAAAGATAATCATAACCTTTATTAAGGATAGACAATTACAGAAGAGATAATAATAATTTCAATTAAGGATAAGCAATTCGGAAAGGATAGCATGGCAATCGAAGAGGCAACCACTTCAGTTAAGGCACACAAGAGTC